>CM075864.1:35630307-35693222 GCA_038021265.1 Cyprinella venusta
TTAAAAGTCGTATATTGACGAATGGTCAAAAGACGTCCCAAAACGTCAGTTATATGACTAATTGGGATGAGACTTGTTAGTATTTATATAGCACTTCATACAATATTAGCTCTAAAGCAAGCAGCTTTACACTATTAAACATGATCAACAATGTCAGTGTCACTTTCAATATGTATTGCAATTTTAATTTTTCACTATAAAGCCCGCTCTACAGCGCATTCACGTTTTTGCTACTGTCCTCGACTGACTGAACACAAGAAATGAACCGGAGAAGAACAGCCTATTGCGTAATCATAAGTCAAACCAGTGGTTGTTTGAAGGTGTTTTCCCAGCCAAGCTGTTTCGAAATGACGTCATTTACGCTTGGGGAGCTGTAACAGTTGCATTGAAAGTGGACAGTACAACAATGTGGCTTTTCCATCAGAGGAAGTGAGGTTAAAGGTAGCAACAAATGCAGAGCAGTGATGTGTCTGCATAAAGAACGCTACGTGAAGTATGAAAGCTGTCTGTGATAACTGATAAGCGCTAATCTCGATGATGCTCTCAGGAACAGGCCTCTCTTTTAGAGCTGCTAAAGCACTGTGAGCGGATAGAATACTAATACCTCTAACTCCGTTTGACCTGTGCCAGCCCCACTCTGCCCGCAAAGCATGCTAAACATGGCCCACGCATGTTAGTGGGGTCCACACGCGCCCCACTGGTGGGCCAATGTCGGGCCAGCAGCTCCAGCGCCATATAAGTCAGCGTTTTGATCAAAGGCGAGAATGCTGGATCTCTCTCTGTGTCTGGACAAGAACAAAAATGCCAAATTCAGCCCTGAGGCCAGACTCATGCATAATGAATGTGCATTATTCATACAATTATTGATAATGCTTTTTACATCAGTGATTATCATACATTAATTATTGCAGGCGCTAATGTCTGAGCATAAAGATATTGTTATTAATGTTGAATCATCTTTAAAGAAGGTCCCAGAGGCCTGAAGCTATATAAAGCGAGAGAGAGAGAGAGAGATGAGAGAGAGAGAGAGAGAGAGAGAGAGAGAGAGAGAGAGAGGAGAGGGAGAGGGAGAGGGAGAGGGAGAGGAGAGGGAGAGGGAGGGAGGGAGGGAGGGCTGGCTCTAGCATCACTCTTACACTCTTTATTTTTTCTCTCTCTCTCTCTCTCTCTCTCTCTCTCTCTCTCTCTCTCTCTCTCTCTCTCTCTCTCTCTCTCTCTCTCTCTCTCTCTCTCTCTCTCTCTCTCTCCTCTCCCTCTCTCTCTCTCCTCTCCCTGTCTGTATCTGATTGATCATATCCCAGCCTGTCCCCTGGGAGGTCAATGCATCAGTTCAGATATAAATAATTGATATTGCATGTGTACATATTCTTAATTATTGTTAAATATTAATAGAGCTTTATGCTGGAGGTTGATTATAATTTTCCCAGTGATTAGTGGCTTAGTATTACTAATGCTACCTCTGTAATGACAATGTTTGGGTTTGGCCTGAAAATCTGGTTTCAGCACAATTCACAATTTAAGCTCCTTTTTGAATTTTAACGTTAATTGATCACAGCACACATGGATGTTGAATCTATCTATCTATCTATCTATCCATCCATCCATCCATCATCCATCCATCCATCCATCCATCATCCATCCATCCATCCATCCATCCATCCATCCATCCATCCATCCATCTATCCAATCCATCTATCTATCTATCTATCTATCTATCTATCTATCTATCTATCTATCTATCTATCTATCTATCTATCTATCTATCCTATCTATCTATCTATCTATCTATCTATCTATCATCCATCCATCCATCCATCCATCCATCCATCCATCATCCATCCATCCATCCATCCATCCATCCATCCATCCATCCATCCATCCATCCATCCATCCATCCATCCATCCATCCATCCATCCATCCATCCATCCATCCATCCATCCATCTGTCTGTCTGAATGTATATGTTGTTATTTGTTTTACCATTTTGAATTCTCAATTAATAAAATTAGCAATAAAATAATTGATTCTTTTTAATTATAAAAAAAATAGTTATTCATTTTATTCACATAAATATTTTAATATAAAATATTTTTGTCTTAAAATATTAGATGTATCAATAATTTTCATTCTACTTTTACTTTCTTTCTCAACTTTTATATAACTTTTACTTATTTACTTTATCCAGGAACCAGTGTGGGGGACAGCTGGGCACTATTGGGCCTGTACTAGACCAACAACCCAAAAGTACAATATATCATTATCACAATACCATACCACAAATATTCTACTATGTAGTATTTTTATCTTTATTATTACTATTATACCAATAAGCAATTGGCTCAGAGTGCAGCAAATGTACAAGCCTGTGCCCTCACCATTTTGTCAACCATGAGATCTCATACAGTTTTTGCGCTTTGCTACATAGCTACACTACTGCTGATATACCTCTGATATTCTTAGAAGAGTAAGTGTGAGTGTCTTTAGTCTGTTAATGGCTGTGTAAACGTATAAGCCTCTCTTCCCACGCACAGAGGATATAAAGAACAGGGAATTCCGGTCCAGCATCAGATGCCAGAGTATTCCCCTGCTTTGCCCGCACTCAATAAATAGTAAATCTATTTCCGAGACTGGACTGTATTGCTCAAGAGCCCTGGCAGCTGACCTTTAGGTCTGCTATTTAGCGAAACAACATTATCATCCAAGCTCCTCCTGCTGATGGTAAAACACATAAATCCTTATACGCACAAACAGACACACACACACACACACACCAGAAACACTATACTCAGCTATGGTACAGGAAGCCAGGATGTTTCCAACACCTCAGCCAGAGAGGCTCATGGGGAAGGAGAGTGGGCTGCTCATGTGATCAGGTTTCGCTTCAATGTGTTGAATTACCAAAAGAGCACATTTTCATCCTGCTAATCGCTCCGATAATGCTATTGGCATTGATAAACTGGGCAAAACATGGTTCTTAAGAGATCTTTCCTGCTCCGTTAGCTGGTAATTGTCTCCTAAAGCTGTCTGGGGCAGTGAGTGATATCGCTGACCAGGTGGAGGAAGGACAGGAATAAATTTAGCCATTTTGTGACGTTCGCGGCATGGCGTCCGCTTAGTCAATGTGTGTGGGGCGAAAGTGGTCTGTAATGAGTCCTGGAGACAGACAGCTTCCAGAACCCGAGAATAGGAGCGATCTGTCCACGAGCCTTTCTTACGCACGTATACGCAGGCTCGTTTTCTGTCGCACACATGCTCACTCAAACTCTCTTTCTGTTCCTCGTACGCACTCTACCCTTTGATAATTGGTAAACGATATCGATTTTTTTTTTTTTTTTAAATTGGGTTTCCAAAGATCTGATTCGCCTCTCCCCTAACACTATCTACTGTCATAGATATCACCGGATTTGTTCCATGCAATTGCTCATTTATCGGTTTCTCCTTTGAACAGCACTAGCCTTTGTCATTAAATAAGTTTTGTCTCATCTTCATTCCTGTAGTGGTGGAAATGAGACCTGCCCATGCAACACACACACACACACACACACACACACACACACACACACACACACACACACTTACACAGATTGAATTGCTGCTGACTAACCATCGTGGCGTTCCAATAAACGTCCATGGTTATGTCCTCATCCAGGGTTTTGGGTTGCAGTGTTAATAAAGAACTGTGTTCCCCCCTGGGTTCAGTGCCATCTTGGCATTTCGGATCTGCTGCTTGGTGAAACACAGTAACGGCCCAGTTTGCATTCTCCACAGCCCACTAGAGAGCTGTGTGTGCGTAGATGCGCTCCTCTTACACGCTGATGATCGTACACTTCCCTTATTGTTTTACAGCCTCTCAGACAATCCTGCGAACAGCTGTCTACAGAAGCTCAGATAAACTGTTTACACAAACACCATGCATTTCATTTTACAGATGATTCAGTGCGGGAGGTAAAGTGCTCAGCTAAACAGAGGTAGAATACAAATATCAAAAGCGGATTTTTAGGATCATTCCTTTATTTAAAATGACTATCCTTAGGAATTTTTTCAGTGTTATTTCTGTTTATGGAATTTTGCCAGTTCATTTATTGAAGAGCGTAGACCAGACAGGAAAGCTAAGGTAGAAAGTGTGTTTATGGAATCGCAGGCAGCAGGCCAGATTCGAACCTGCATCCCCATGAACCCACCAGCTCTTTATACTTTATTTTAAAGAGACTCCATATTAAAACGCACACACCCCCAGGCTATGAGTCTTTCTGTGTACTGAAATGACAGTTGAGGCAGTTTTGGTTGTTTTGCATTAAATAAGGGAAAATTATGCACAAAGAGGGCTGAATATAATTAAACTAATTAAAACTACAGCATTAATAAAATATCACCCCAAACAGCTGTTGACTGAGATTTAGGCTTTGGGATGCAAGAAGCTGGGTTTAATATATGTGCTTTTAAGGACTCCCTGTTGACACACACACACACGCAGTGAAACCCCTTGTGCACACCTGATGGAACGTATAGAGATATCAATAGTAAAGCAGGGCAGAAAATAATCACCGTCTTGTTTGAGGAAGACTTTCTAATGATACACTACTAATGTTTGAATACTTAATACTCTAGTGTATATATTTCTAGTATCTAAAATGTGATATAATTGCTCAAATAATTATTAACAGAAATTCCATTAATCACCTCAGCCCTGATTTATAACAATATAAACAATATAACAATTGAAATGTATACATACTTATAACTTATAAAAGATATACAATAGTTAGTGTCTAAAAAACTGGATGTTTGGACTTATTTTTACTCTGATTTCCTTTTCAAATTGCTGTATGAAACGTAACAAATGTAAATTATATTTCAGATAACAAGTATCATTTGGAAAAGAAAAACGTTTGGAAGGTTTGGAATGCCACATACTTTCATATACTGTCACTGCAATTTTTATTTGATTTCAAAGTATAATAATCAATACGAGTGAAATTGTCCACTGCACTTAATATTTGCCATGAGAAGGTTACATGAAAAAAATCCCATTGAAGAATATTCACTGCATTTCCTCAAGGCGATGTCAACATCCACAAATCACACAGCGTCTTTCCTCAGTCTGTCAGAGAGAGCTGAATGAGCAGTGTGTGTAATGACAGCTAATGGATATTCCAGAGGCCAGAGACAAACAGACAGTATACTCAGATCAGTGATAACAGACACAATGAGGGCTGAGCCCAATGATTAATCAGCCTGAGTCTGATTGTGTGGACAGTCCAACAGGAGTGTAGTGTGTGTGTTCCTGTGTTGGGTCATTGTGTGCGTGTGTCTATGAAGACAAGGGGCTGTATACGAATTGGTGGATGGGTTTGAGTGTGTTTGACTGATTGGGGTTAGGTGAACCCCTCTGACTGGTCATTCTGCCACCCACTCGGACCTCATCCTTATCTTGTCTCATACTGGATGGTTTATGTGTCTTGTCTATTGGTGTTTGCATGTGGCCTGTATGTCTCTCTCTCTCTCTCTCTCTCTCTCTCTCTCTCTCTCTCTCTCTCTCGCTCTCTCTCTCTCTCTCTCTCTCTCTCTCTCTCTCTCTCTCTCTCTCTCTCTCTCTATTTGAAGTTCACAGCAGTCTTATAAATGTTAGAATAGACTGTTGACAGTATAAGTACATATTAGTTCAATTTATGTAGGAACATTTGAAAATGTCAGTATCTAAACTATTAGTGTTTGTCTTAGTATATACTGTATAATGCAATCTCTTTTAGTGACCTAAAGTGAGGTCTGGGCTTGGAAAATTGACATTTTCACGACTTCACCCTTAATTGTTTTATTTATGATAACACAGTGAAACATACCAAATTGTGCAATTTTATCCAGGCTGTGATACAATGAAATTATGAATGCCTGCAAAAACAAGCAAAAAATACTAACTAAAACTAACTAATTATGTTGATGCCCAATAAATTGAAACCCGTAGCTGTAGTTTGCCTTTTTTTTTTTTTTTGTCAAATAATTTTGTCAGATATATAACTTAACCGAGTTTAGTGTTTTCTTCTTCACTCACAATATTTAAAAAGGTTTAATCGAATTTTTTTAGAGAGATTAAAAACGAATATCTCCTCGGGACATCACTTTTGGCCACTACTGTGTTGTTGATTTTCTCGATTGCCTATATAATATATTAAATGTATGTGTGTGAATTGCATGCACATTGATGTTTAAGTTTATCTGGCTCATTAAAGCCACAGCGTTTGTGACGGATGGTTCGGTGGGTGACCTCTCTTAAGAGCGGTCAGCAGCGCAGACCAGTCTGTGACCTTCGGACACTCCTTCACATTAATCACCACCTGCTGTGAGGGCTTTTAGCTGCAGTGCTGAAAACTACTGTCCATCTCCTCTTTTTCTCCGCAGAACATCCATCCTTCTCTTTCATTTTTTCCCTGGGCCGGTATCAGGCCATCAGTGTGCTCTCATCAGCACTGGTTTTATCTGGGAGCGCTGCTGAATATTGAAATGTGATCCTTCACTGATAAAGGGCCTCTGTCTAACTCTCCATTCTCTCCCACTCACCTCTATCTGATAGAGTCAGCACACCGCAGTATTACTCTTTGTCTCGCTCACAGGGTGCTGATAGCACAGGTACCCCGGTGGAGGGCTGTGGGTGTGTGTTTGTGTGCGCTGAGATACTCAGGGTAGGTGGAAGGCTAACAATGATGCTGACGATGATGATGGTACTAATGAAGATGATGTGTGTGTCTTGGGAACAAGGGGGTGTATGGCAGATAGAGAACAGATAAGAACTGCTTGCGTTTGCAGTGGACGGGTTGTCTGTCCTCGCTTGTTGTGTTTGTGAGCAAGGTGAAAGATGAATGTCCATCATGCACTGGGTTCAGATCAGCCTCTCTCTCTCTCTCTCTCAAACACACACACACACACACGCACACACACACACAGACTTTGTGCCACCCCTATCAGAAAATAGGCCAGTGCTAATTAAAGTGTGTACCTGAACAGCAGAAGCACTTCAAAGTAATGCATAACGTACTCATAATTACCCTACCACCTCAGGTATCACCCACATAGGGGGCCATGCTACACTACTCATCCTGTTGCTTTTATTTTGTGTGTTTAAGACATGTTGACATGGGCTGGGTGCTTGTGAAGGAGTATATTGTCAGTGTTGTTGGCCTCATTTGGATCGGCTAACTTCATAGAGCTCCATCGTGCTTATCTTATCAGCTATGTTATTAACCAAGATCAAACAAACAATCAAGAAGGAGTCAGATAAATGAACTGTCATAAAGTCAAGAACCCTTGAGACGTGCGTGAGATCTCAGATCTGTCATTTTTATTAAATTAACTATGACCATCCATTAATCAAACGAATTACAAATAGTATTTTCTTTTTGAGAAAGCCCCAAATGAATATTATTCAGAGATATTACATTATTGTTGTGGCAGATGAGAACATATGATTTCTTGATAACTATGGATTTCCAATAATTGTGAAGATGCTAATTTAGGCTTGAATTAATTATAGTTGGAAAAGTCCATTATACTGAGTATAGATACAGATCAGGAACATGATGCATTTTGTTAATGATTTCGTCAAGTTTATATACTGTGTGTGTGTGTGTGCAGATATCTTGATAGCTTTCAATTACATACTAAATACCTTTAATTAATTGCTAAAATTGAAAATCAATTTTATAAAGACATCATTAGCAGTATTGGTATCTGCTACACTGGCCTTCTTTAAAAAAAAAAAAAGATGCCACTAAACAAATATTTTAAATATAGGCTGTCTTTGTCTCTACTTGCAACCAGGGGTGCGTTCCCGTACAACGACATAACTCGCTGCCTCACTACCATAGTACGATGCACCATTGAATAAGTCTAGCTAGTCATGACTGTTTCCCGAAACCATATTGTCGCAAAGTGGTATTCAACCACATTTGTTTATGGCGTAGTAACGCACGTGGTGGAGTAATAACTTTAATTAAACTGTTTGAGATCGAATTAATGCAGATGTTTTGATATAAATTAGAGTTCAAAAGGTGTAGCACGCACATCCAAAACAATAAAACTGGGTGCTGGGCAGACAGGTAGCAACAAAAGTATATACAATAAGTCCGCACACCAGAAAATGCTCCTAAGCAAATTTAATAGTTGCCCGAAACGTCACACGTGGTGAGCAACTATTAAATTAGCTTAGGAGCATTTTCTGGTGTGCGGACTTATTGTTTACTTTTGATATAAATTACAGACATGGCATTGAGGAACATTTCTAATCAGTTATTTATCAGTTATTTCGCTTTATTTTCAGATTTAATCATAGGCTCATTCTTAGTAGACCACGTTTGCACATCTGTCTTCAAAAAACGGTGCTTTAAATAGGCTATCTTGACAAACTCAAAGATGTGAATAAATGACACTGAATGTCAGCTTGCTTTTTTCTGCTCAAGATACAGATTTATTTATTTATTTAAGTTTATAGATGCTGTTTGTGAATGATCGTTGGAACGATGGTTTCGGGAAACACCGACTCGTTGAACTATGCTGATAACGACGGAACTTGCGACCATAGTTGCCAAACGATGCTTTCGCGAAACGCACCCCAGATAGAAAATAAGCAAATTGTTGTTTTTAATTTTTTTTTTTTTTTTGGTGGTTTTGGCTATGAATTTCAAATCTGAGTCACCAAAGAATGTTTTTTCATGGACTCTTTTGTTGCAGTCTCTACAGTGAGCACAGCAAAGCCGCCATTAATAATGTGTGTCAGGGAGCAGATGCGTGTTCTCATTCTAATCATCCAATCAGAGCTGTTGTCCATAAATAATTGGAGAGATTTTGCGGCCTGTATACTATGTAAATTACAGCTTATTAAATAGATACACAGGCACACACACACATATTCGGTACGCATGCAGTGCAAAAACGAAAACAAGCTTTTTTGATTGCCAGATACGCTTCCAACAGTCCACGTTATTAGTTTGAAGCGAATCGTGTGTATGTGTGTGTGTGTGTGTGTGTTTGCAAGCATATCCATGTGCATGTTTTGATCTTTGTTCTTGTGCCATAGTCATTGAGAAACTCCATGAACAGAAAATCCTTGTTAGTGGCTCAGGCCCCCAAACAGGCCTGTGATTGGCAGCTGCTCTCCTCACGGCAGCATGAGTCTTTCACACCTCCTCTCTCTCCATATGCTCCTGTGTGGTCAGACGGGGAGAAAGCGCATGTGACGTGGTGCTTCAGCTCCGGCCTCAAATCTCTATTTAATCTCCTGGACTCGAGTTACCCCACACTTAATAAACACAGATTAGTGATATTCTTCAAAGCGTGTGGCACGCATCTCACTCGCAGCGTCTCGCCAGGACCCTGCCCAACGATGGCATCGGCTGGCATGATAATTGGCCCGATTGGCGTACCGTCCAGATACATACTCGCACACAGACACAAACCATCACGGATTCACTGATAGCTACACGTATTAGCATGCACAGTATTTCTACGTCTTCTTGACACAAAGACTGGCAATACCTGGCGTGCTAAATGGCTTGAGTAGTGTGTCATCTGCTCTCTTCTGTCTGGCCCATGGATCCATCTGGCGGAACGGACCATGTTTTGGACATCCTCCTTGCCTCCATTGCCAAGAGCAATGTCTCGGGAGCGTCCCGGAAAACAAGGGACCCCCTTTTTAACCTTTGAAGCATGCATACTTGTAGTGGATATTTTGAATGTTCCGTTATACGATAGAGCTGGATCAGAGAGAGAAATAAATAAGAGATTAAGAGGAACATAACACGGGCATAAAAAGCATAATGTAGATGCAGATCCGGCGGGTGAAATTAGTTCTCTGCTGGCGTCACAATGGGCCACGGCTGTAATATTGAAAGGTTACTTGGGTTACGCAGGCTCGCCTGTCTGTCACCTCTCTGCCTTCAGGGGGAACTAATCACTTCACCCCATAATTACAGCCACAATAGAGCCGGTAAAAGAAACCTGCTGCCTTTCAGCTGAAGACAGGGGCTTTTTTTAATTAGGCCCATCCGTCTTAACCTTGTCTTCCAGAGGTGAGCAGGAGGTAGCCGGTTTGAGCTATGAAAACGCAGCACTGTACTAGCCCAAACACGCACACACACACTGTATTGTGTGTGTGTGTAAGTATTGCATCGCATTGCAGGCGCTAGCCGTTGGAGTGGCATTGTCTCTGTCTCTGGCTCCAAAGGGGATTTGTGCATTGAATGGTGTTTTTCTTTTTTCTCTCTGTGAGACAATACTCAAAATTCACAATGGGAACCCAACACTACACGCCAGAGCATTGCATGCCAAACGTGTGATGGCCGACTATAAAAAATTAAGTGAAACTTCAGATGACTAAACAGCTGCTGGTGTGACTTAAAGCCTGCAGGTTTGAATAGAGAACAACTCGTAGCGTGTGAAAACGAGCTTTTTATTCGGCTTTTCTCCGAGGAGTATATGATCAGAATAACTGTCTTGAGTTTGAACTTCATTGAGAATGTGTGGACTGAAGTGTCCTGCCCATTCAAAGAGAGGGGTTTGGTTGCGTGTTTTTGAGGTGAGTGGGTTTTAAATGCAACTTTCAATAAAACAATTCTGACAGAAATCATCCATTTATGTCGAAGATCAGTCCAATCTTGTGTTCCACTGAACATTAACTTGAAGCTAGAAATTATGTCATCCAAAACACAAAAAGATTTGTGATATTTGGATGTCAAGTTCAGTTGCAATTTTTATTAGTTTATTTATTTATATGAAGTCAAGTTAGTTGGATTTTATATTCAAAGGCAATTGGGACTACTTCTTGAAATTCTGATTTTATTTGACTTTATACAGTATCTCATAACATAATTTATATCTCACAATGTGACTTTATATCTTGCAATTCTGACTTTGTTTTTCACAATTGCATCTATATATGATTGCAATTGTATAGTATAGTATACAGTGATATAGTAATTGCAACATTATCTAACAATGGATTTGAAGTGGAGTAAGGCTTATTTGAGCACAGGTCTCCTTGCATGTTATAGTGAAAGAATACTGTTCCCCAAGTTTAACCCATCTTGCATTCAAAATATGTCGTATCTCAATAAGGGAAAGAGAAGAGTCTGGACTACCATAGATACCCCCCCCCCCCCCCCCAAAAAAAAAAAATGACAGTATGTGTGTAAACGTGTGTCTGCATGCACGTGTGTGAAACAGAAACTACATAGCGGAGAGTGACTGAAAACCCTTGAACGTCTGAACTCTCTCACCCTGTGTCAATAAGGAATGTCTTTCCTATGAACATTTCCAGGTGAGACGTGGAACCCCATGATCAAAAGTGTTGTTTGTTTTCACACCGCCAACCTCAGAAGGAGTCTGGGGGCACAGCAGCCCTCGTCCCTGTAGAGCGCACACACAAGGCCAAAGCCCTCTTACTTATTATATCTCCTGAGAGAGTGGATGTGTGCATTTGTGTGTGTGTGTGTGTACGTTCATACGTTCAGGTGTATAACTGTGGCTGCTGGCTGCTTCTGACAGTGATGTGTCTTGTCACCTTTGCTGAAGACGGATGCTGGTATGAAAGAGTGGGGAGACGGGACAAGGGCTGAGATCCCGGCAAAGACACCCTACACTCCTCCTTTTCTCCTACCGCGTTCTCTCTTTTACCTCTGCCTATCTCTGGCTCTTGCTCTTTCTCTCTGACCCAGGGTACATAGCGTGCTCTTTTATCTTCTGTAGTGTGGCACGCTCGTATATTATTCATAGACAGTGCAGCACGAGGAGGTGTCAAGTGGCAGGAGTAACAAGGAGCTGAACTGAGGAAGGAAGGTGACGTCTCGGAAAGAAGATGAAGACACACACACACACACACACATCTATATGTGCCACGTCTGTTTTTGTAGCTACCTTTACATTAGGTACTCCCTTACTGTCTCTCTCTCTCTCTCTCTCTCTCTCTCTCTCTCTCTCTCTCTCTCTCTCTCTCTCTCTCTCTCTCTCTCTCTCTCTCTCTCTCTCTCTCTCACTTTTCCTGCTTAGCCGTCTTTTCTATCCTTGGCGAAGTGAGCTCCAGGAGAATACACCTCTAAGGGTTTCCAGGATGATGTGTTATGTTTGTGTGAAGATGCTTCACAATGCTTTTAGTTTGTTTAGGCACAACAGGGTTTGTTTCCCTCGAAGACGAGTTGGCTGAAGGCATCACACCATTTTTTGAGGAGATACAGGAGAGCGATGGATCCAGGAGTTGATGTTTTCAGAAAAAGAGAGTATAAAGTGAACAGGTGATGAAGGGACCTGCGTGAAGCCAAAAACACAATTTCAGCTACTATGCGTTACCAAAAAAACACCTTTTATAATAAAAAGAGAGAGGTGTATCTAGTAATATTTTAGCAATGACATGCGTAAAAACAACTCTTTTTTTTTTTTTTCTCTCGAGTGAGAGGCAGTGCTCTACTGCCCTGGTAGTGATCCACAAATCTGACTTGTGGTGCAGCCTGGATTTAAAAATCATGCCATGTTCGAGGAGAACTGGCCCTGACTGTGTCTGGTTTTTCTCCGCACCTCCTCTGAGGAGACATATTCCCTGTTTATTGCTGTGTAGCTGCTTTGAAACAATCTCCATTGTATAAAGCGCTATAGTATAAATAAAGGTGACTTGACTTGATGAGCGTGTGTGTCCAATCAGGTGCTGAGGAGGTTAAAGGGGGGCGTGGCAGTATTTAACCTCCAAAAATGTCATACTGGGGCTCAGAGAGCATGATGGGAAGGCAGATTGGAAAGTGGTAGAGTCTGAGGCCATCTGTGTGTGTGTGTGTATGTGTATGTGTGTGTCTATTGCACCACCTGGCCCTTCGGCTTGACCCAGTGAAGCGAGAGATCTATGGAGAGAGAGAAAGAGGAAGACATAGTCTGGACAAGCATTAGTTCATCAATGAGACCTCCTCTCCAGTACTTAACACAAGCTATTGATCCACTCCATACACACACCCGCAGCCACTCGATTGTGTGCGTCTCTCTCTCTCCTATGGATTATCTCCAGTCTATTCTTATTGATTCTCACCAGCTCTCACTTGATCATTGGAGAATGCTCTAGTTTAAACACTTATTTGAAATTATAATGCTGGTCTAAATGTCATAATTGCCCCATAGGCCTCTGTTTGATTGGTTTTAACAGGTGGTGTGAGACTTTGCGTGCTAGCCATAGTTAATCCGCTAACTCTTGAACAGAATAGCAGCACACTATTTGGCATCTTCAGAAAGATTATACCGATGTAATCATGCGAAGGAATGAAGAGCAAAAATGAGTGTTGAATTAGTGATTAATTGTTTGTGGGTTGAGTAGAAGACTGTCAAATGCAGGTCATAGCCTCATTGTTTGGGTTATTTGAGTTCAAATGGCTAGGGGACATTGAGTTATAGTCAATGTGTTTGTGTGTGTCAGGGGAGTGAGGGGGACGAGATGAAGATTGACAGTGATATTGATTTCTGATTCTAGGCGGAAAATGTTCCTCATGCGATTACTGCCAATAAGATTGAGGTAAATATTGTTTTGTAAATGTCTGATATTAGATGTGATCTTATATCTGCATGTAGATGTGATTTTGTATCTGCAGTTTAATATTATTAAATAGAGAGCTTGTAACGCTGTATATGGCTCTTTAGTTTGTTTAAGTGCTTGTTATGTTGTTTGATCTGGTCTTTGATCTGCTGGATTGTGTGTATTCGTACACTATAAATCTTTCTCCACTACTGTATGGATGCGTAAGTGATCTATATAGACCTTATTCAGAGCAGCGCCATAACAGTGAGGCTGCGAGGGATAGACTTACCGTGTTTCTGATGGCATCCGCTGTAAAAAGCTGAATAAAGCTCCTAGATTACAAACAGTTTTCCACAGCTTACATTGTCGGGAGTTTTTTGTCATCTGAAATTTCTTGGAAAGATGTTTTTCCAGTGTTTCATGAGCAGAACATCCGAAAACACATTAAATAACAGTACAGCCCATTGAAGAGATGTATGTCTATCCCTCACAGCCTCGCTTTCATTCTCATTAAAAATCAAAGATGGCGCTGCCGTAAATAAGACGTATGAGACTTAGTTACTCCATAACTAGCCACAACCAGCGGGATTAAACAGAAAATAAGATACTGTTATACTGCTTATTCCTTTTAAGGGAGTTCATTTCAAATAATTTACTCTCATGTAATTCTAAACCTTTCTTTCTAAAAGTTTCTTTCTTCTGTGAAAAACAAGATAAGATATTTGAAAGAATATTGGTTACCAAATAGTTTTGGTCACCATTGACTTTAATTATATGAATAATAATAATAATAATAATAATAAACACTGAGACATTTATCAAAAAAAATCTTATTTTAGGTTACATAGAAGGAACTTTAAGACTTCTATTTAAAGATACAGCAGCTAAAATGTTTCAGAGACATCATAAGTGGACCTCAGGGAGAGAAAAAAAATAAACCAATTATTGAATTATGCATAATATGGCCATTTTAAGTGTGTGATAATCTGTGAAGTCTCTCACTCTTCCTTGTGTGTTGAAGGGTTTCAGTTTAGCTGAGTTCAGAGTTTTCAAGTGACTTCTGTTTGCTAACAGGTGAAACGAGAGTTATTTTATGCAGTAGAGCTTGGAGAAATCTGCACATAAAGAGAACAAAACATGATCATTATGGGCAGCATTTGAACCAAATGACAGTACAGAACATGCTGACATCACCCACGCATCTCTGTGACAACAGACAGAACCCCCTGGAGCTGACAAAGAGAGAGCGGGAAAAGAGTGATGCCTCCTCGTCACACAGGCTGTACACACACACACATACACATATCACGTGTTCAGCAGTTCAGTATTCACATTTTGATTTGAACTTGACAAGCTTTCTGAAGCTCCATTCTAAATCAGAGAGCAGCAATGAGAGCACTCAACTCTCAAAATAAGGAGGAAAAGAGAGGGCACAGGGAGGGAAAAACACAAGAAGAAAACAAATACAATGATTAAAAAAAAGATGTCATGCCTAAAATGTCTAAAAGAGAGAAAAAAAATAATTTTCCACAAAGGGAGAATTTAAATTTGAATTTAAATGAATGCAGAAATAATTTAAATAATTTAATATTTTAATAATTTAATATTTCACAAAAAATATTATTTCATATTAAGGTTTATAATGATTTATAATGTTTACAACAATATAATGATTAAATTCCTCTAAATATTACATATTAAATTACATTTAATTATAATTTTAAAATGATAACTTTATAAATATTTATAATTAATACATAACTAATACAACTTTATAAAAAGACACATTTGTATGCTTGCATTATTTCTCTTTCCCCCCTCTGTCTTCTTTTATTTACTTTTACACACTCATGCATTTCCTCATTATAAACACAGATTGTGTGTTTATTGGCTGAGTTTCTGGTATTTGATAAGGTGACAGGTGTGCTGATGGTTTCATGGTTGGACGAAAGCCTTTCACTCATACACAACCCTACAAATGACTTAATATCCCATCTGCCTCTCTCTCTCTCTTTCTCGAATGCACAGCACCTGATCTCTGAGCTGTCTTCAAGCTGTCTTTCGTTCAGTTTCTGACATTCTTAGTTTATGTGAAGCATATAAATCAAGATTTACACTTCAAATATTTGTTTGTGAATGAAGAGATAATTCATATTCCATCTGACAGATTTTCCAACTTGGATTGTTTGTCTGTGGGATGATAAATGTCATCAACCATCTCATTAATCAAATAAATTGTATCAGCAGCCAGACAGGATATGTCAATCTCCTTCCTGTCCGTGTAAAGATCTTCCTGACCTGAAAGACAATGGCGTCTCAGGCTTCCATCTGCAGAGGTCAACAGCTCTTAGTCAGAGATGATCCTTCTATATACCAAACCCAAAGCTGACAGGGAGGAATGTGGTTTGATGCAGCAAAGCCGAAATCTTCCATTATTCCAACAGAGCATTTTAGGAATATACACTGCATATTCCCATATGTCTTCTGTTACAGAAACCGTAAGATGATAATATTTGCAGCAACTCGATTATTTTGTCTCTTGAATTTGAAGCAGCGCTACAGGATTGAGTCCAACAGGTGAGGGAATTCCAAGAAAGCCAGGGGTTTCAAATGAAATTCCTAACCGTGATTCCCGTCCTGTTCGCTAATCACCACCAGACCCCTTCACATTACAGAGTCTGCCCTTTTAATACCTTTTCAAATAATAAGTATTTAGTTTGGATTTACTCAAAGCTGTGCAAGCCATAAAACTCTTCAAAGTGCGGTGTAACCTTTCATTAGGGATCCCCAGGATACTGTCCCCCATCTCTGTTCTTCATTAAAAACAAATCACCCTGTCTTTTACCTGAGCGCTTTACTGGTCCAGAGGCTGTGAAAACAGAGTTGTAAAAATGCTACCGACTCACAGATTATCTTGTTAACATGAGTAAACAAACCGGGCACATTGTTCATTTACCATATCTTGAAAAAGAGAAGTGTGGCATGAGGCTCTATCTTTGACGTTCCTTTGCATCCCATGTGTTTATTGTTTTGGTTTTATTTTATTTTAAGCATAATCTGACCAGTAATATGGTAGCTAATCCAAATTCATCATTCAACTTCTATAATTATTCTATCTTCTCTGATCATTAAAGAATATAAAATGAAAGTTCAAAATGAAATAGATGGTGAAGACTGTGCGTGAGGAGGGTGAGGCATGAGACACTGACCATAGCCTATCATTCTGACAGAGAGGGTCAGGTATTTGACCCAGCTGATCCTTGACCCCTGGCTGATTGAAGTGACAGCCTGTTCTGACTGGGTGGAGGGTTGAAATCATGTGGAAGTGTGTGTATGTGTGTTTGTGTGTGCTGATGTAAATGGTAGTTAATGCATTTTATTGTAAATTACTTGGATTAAAAAGCATCTGTAGCAAAATGTGCATGTTTGCACGTGCAAGTCTTCGGTGACTGAACGAAATGTTTCCAGCAACACATGTAAAGAAGCCAACTTGAGCCACACTACTTCAAAGAGAGATAATAGGTCACAATTACTTTTCCTATTAGTGAACATGGTTTAACTTTAGTCATCAGTAAACTGTATTCCTGTTCTTTTTGCCAGCACTTCCGTGATCCTATTCCTTCTTTCTCATTATTATTCCTTAAACAAATGCCTGCAATGCCATGTGGCCACAGATTAATGTAATGACCTGTCTAGTTTTCCACCCTTGTCTATTCCCCAAGGTCACATGTCCTCTTTCTGTCTCACACCCCCTCTCCCGCTTCAGCGTTCTCAAATGTTCTGCATCGCTCAGCGTGGCCTCCTGGCTAATCCCCTCCCGGTCGAGCTCCCCGCGCTCAGTCCACATGAGAAGCTCATGTTGAAACTGGACCCTACAGTCTGGCCCTGATAGGCACATCGATAACAGTCCGATCCCTGATCTCAGCGGACCGACGTCGTAGCAAGAATTCCACAAATACGTCAACACAAACCTATTAGTGGCCAGTACTCAAAGACCCCTTCACAACAGATTCTGGGTCGAGGTACCAGTTGTTTGCCTTTATTTAAAAGTCCTCATGGTAAAGTACAAAGTTGTAGATAGTATTAACACTTTTTTTTCTTACACTCCATTCTTCATGCTATCTTAATTTTTCAAAAAGGACATTGCTTATTTATAATAAGTTCAGTATAGCGTGAGAGTATGTGAAGAGTTGGATATCAAATCACATTACCAGCACTCTTAACCAAACAGAGGGCAGCATGAATCTGTAATAATCACAGCTGGTGATAGATGAGGGCTAAAGAGAGAAAAAGAGAAGGAAAGACCGAGGGATGGGGCCGAAGATGGGAACATTTGAGGATTGAGTGTTTCTCAACTTTAGAGAAATGTCAATTACTCATTAGTGCCTCAAGGCGAAGACAGAGAAAATGATTGATTTTGCTGTTAGGCATTGTAAGACAAGACAACAAATCTGCGCCTGTCAAATGAGTTAATTAATGACTCCAAATGTGCATCTGCAGATTTCAAATGTGAGTGGATTTGTGACTGAACGTGTTTGCATTAAATGTGTTTGTGTTGTTGTGTGTGTGTGCGTGTGTGTGTGTTGTGAAGAGGAAATTGCCTGTTTCTACACTGTTTGACTTTTCAATGTTTTTTTTTTTTTTTTACAGTAAATTACTAGCAACACTGTAATTAAAGTTGCTTTCACATTGGTAGTTCAGTTCATTTGCTCCGGACCAAGGGCGAAAAATTATACTTTGTAGCACTTTTCATGGGTTTTGGTTCGTTTTCACACCACACTGATTGCTCTGGTCCGAATCAGTTGATGAGTTGATGAAACTAACCAAAATATAGACACGTGACAACATCCACATTATTCATTGGCCAGATATGTCTTGAACATATTTCCATAACTGCACTTCGATTGTTCAGAATTAATGTGCGGGAAAATTCCAACAGAACCCTTGGAAGTAAACAAAGAGGATCGAGCAAAATCCGGCTGACATCCAGAGAATTCACTCATGATGTATGTTCAGAATCAGCACAAGCTTTATCCTTTCGCAAATCCCCTCATAAACAACAAAGTATAGACGTGATATAAATAAGAGGTTCACTTTGCAGTGTGGACAACTTCAGTGTTTATGATCAGAGTTTTAGTGAGAGTGCAGAACGCGGTAAGTCAGTCATGGCTCAAAAGGAGCGCTATTGGCTACATAAATTTTGTTTTACCACGGCAGCTGGTTTAGTCCAAAAATGCGCAGTTATTTGGCAGTTGGGTCTGTTCGAGGTCGGATCATGTTCTCGCCACAAACGAACCGCTCCAGAGTTCGTTTGAAAGCGTACCGAGACCACCTCTTCGAGCATACGTAGTAAATGTATAACCTGTGGGGGAAAAAGTCCTTTTAAACCTTATTTTGGGGCCCATCAAAAAGTCATCAAACTTTATCAGTGATTTTTATCATATTTTACTGCTGTTTTTATACAAGCAGTTCTTATGTCCCGTTGACCAGTGAGAGTGCAGTGACTCTCTGTCCATTCATTTAGATAGGAGCCTGGTCTTGTTAGTCTGAAATAGCTGCCCTGAGGCGTTGCCAAGATGGCGGCCGAGTGGCATGAATTGCATAAAAGACTTGGGTAAAAGTCATCATAAAAATAACCTTTAAAAAGCCAACACAATGTTTTTGTCCACCTTTATGAATAAATTAACTTCTCCAAAGATTGGTTTCTGTCCAGAACTTGACTGAAAACCTTAGAATGCTCCCAGGTCTGCATGCGTGTCCACAAACATGTACTTAGTCAGAGGAGATCCCGGTTCCAACACTATATAAAACAGAGAGATAGAGAGAAAGAAAATTCCATAGTAGTTATTATTTTTTATTTTTACATTTGTATTATTGTTTTTACTAAAACTTAAGAATATATATTTGTAAACAGCTTTTTGTCAATTGCATTTCAAACATTTCAGATGAACTAGGCTACACGATGGGAGGGGAAAAAATGTTTTGTTTTGTTTTTTTTTTCATCACTAAACTACTGTCATAAAAAGTTAAAGTTTTGAATATACATAACTCCAGAATAAAATTGAAATGTGTTTGGACTGATTTAAAAAAAAAAAGTTTTGAACAAATTTGATTGGTTTGTTGATAGTGAGCGCAAATGCACGTGATAAGCGGAGTCATTGAGTCGTTCATTCTAACGATTCGTTCAAACTATGGTTCAAACGGCCGATTCATCAAGAATAAGACAGATGTTTGTGAATGGGTCATTGATTCTTTGACTCATCCCATTCGTTCAAAACACTGAATCGTTCAAAACACGAGTGATGTGAGAAGCGGTATGCTGTGATCGTTGTTTGGATTAATCAGATCTATTTTCGCTGTTTTCGTCATCATTTCGTCTAAAATGTAAGTGACTTAATATTATTAACTTGTTTGTTGAACTGTCATATGAAATCAGTGTCACATTTTCAATCGTGAGGTGATGGTAAATTAAGTTATAGTCGTTAGGTGGTCGTGTGATGTAATATGTTGCTCAAGTGTATTCATTTAACTGCAGTATGTCGTTTTAAAGTCGGAGAAATCAAAATTTTCTCGGGGGAGAACCCCCGAACCTGGTGTTTTTTAAAACACAGCCTGGTGTTTTTTAAAACAATCCCCCCAGCCTTCAGCACTGTAGCACATAAAATAAACACATTGTTGTGTTCTATACTATTGTGTTTCATTGTGTGTGATAACAATGTATCATATAACATTTGACCTGTCGGTAAGCCCCACCTTCCTTAGTTACTTTTGCTACCCCAGACAAACAATGTCGAGCTTGGCACTAGGGCCCCAACTGCAATGAACCAGCTTTTGGGGTGGTAATGGTAGAGTCTTCTGCCTAATAAAATTTCAAAATAATGTCAGAGTAATATATAGAAACTCTGAGTTTAAGCCAAATCCATGAAACCAACAGCTGCAGCCAATTTTGCCAAAACAATGTAGATCTACAAGTTTGGTTTAGAGAAGCATTTTGTTGTGAATGCCAATGCTAATTCAGTAAATTCGTGGAACTTCAAATGTGTGGAGCATTTGTTCTGGTTCTCCTCAGTGGCGCCTTTGGGCTGGCGGCCATTTTAACAATCACCTCAGACCGAGTGTATGGTCTTGGGCGTTGTCCTTAAGCAAACCCGCAGTCCATATCACAGTGGAAATTTCTATAGTGAAAATTTCTACAGTGGCAACCGTCCTTAGTGTTTTTGCAGATCGGCTGTGTTTACACCAAGGCCAGCAATTGTTTATCCAGGTCGTAAACTCTGCACTCTCATCTCATTTCTTTGTCCTTGCTTTATGTCCCTTCAATTATCATCCCACTCAGTGTTTCATATTGTGGCTGACAGCAACGTCTGTGTTTAAACGCTAACACTTGCCTGATGTGTCTTCGGGAAGGCATTTTATGTTCAGTAAACAACAGTGCACACGTCCAAGCCTTCAATTAAACTGGCTTTCAGTGAGAGTTTGCATTACCATGACTGGGACGTAATTAAAGTAAAGACATAGCATTTGCAAATGCTAGGCTGACAGTTCACATTTGTACTGTGTTTATTGCTGCTGGTGTGGTCATAAAGTTGTGTGGTGTGCCTCTGACTGTTTTCTGAACCTCTCTGTGTTTGTGTGTGTGTTTGGTAATTCAAAAACATAGATTTCAATCTTTTCTTATTTTACCCTGTTGTCCAAGCATGGTGTTTGGACTTGTCAATAACGGCCATTCACTAAGAACTGGCGAGGTGATTTAATCTACAACTGGCAGCTGAATTTGAAGGAAAATGTCAAGCTTGCTGAGATCTGCTTGGCACACTCTGAAAAGCAGTATATTGCAAACCTGTTACTGTATAAAACCTCCAAGCCAAGTTCTGATGAACTGGAGAGGAACCAAGTGCTTTCACCCTGTTCATGTCCAAAATGTGTAGCTGGAATGTTAGACATGAATTTATTATATTTTGGAATAGATCCTGTATTTAAAGGAATGCCGGGGTGGCACAGACTAGCTTTGAAATATATTAAAGTGAGAAAGTCTAAAACAATAATATTGATTAGACATTTTTTAACACTTTGGATATCATGATGTTCAAAGAATCTACACTACTATTCATTCAAAAATGTTTCAATTAAATGTTTCCTATGAACTTTCTGTTCAACAAAGAATCATAAAAGTATCGCATTTACAGAAATAATTTATTAAGCGGCATAACTGTTTTCAACATTCACTCATTCAATGAGAAATGTTTCTTGAGCATCAAATCATGGGCCTTACTGCGTTTGAGATCATTAATATTAATATCATATAACAGTAATATAAAATAAGTAATAATAAAAAATATATTTCTTCTTATTTTCTTAGACTTAGTCTATCATGGTCATGCAAGCTGATTATATTTTATGAGGCCAAATATGTTTCTATATCTGTTTTATTTTAACTTTACACTTACACACATGCAAAACACTATTGTATTAATCTGTTTTACCCTGACTTTCAAAAGAACGTAGGCATCTGCTGTGCAAAATATTCCACACTCCTTCCTGTCCAGCATGTTTCGATTTAACAGATGGGTATTGGAACCCATGGTACAACAAGCAGGCCAAAAAATCACATACACTGCCAAACGTGAAGTGAGCTGTCCACCCGAGAGAAAGGAACCTGCTCACATTGCGCTTTGGAACAGTGAGGGATGCATGCTGGGCCTAAACACAAATTGAGATTAAACTGTTTTATATATGAACCCATATTCAGAACATAAAGGAAAACTGCAAGGTAAATTTAAGAAAAAAAAAAAAGTTGAATTGTTGAAAGGAAATTATAGCTATAGTTTTACCTGTAGGGAACACTTGGGTTAAAGGTGCACTGGGGTAAAGGCACATTTGTTTTTTTCTCTCTCTCTCTCTCTCTCTCTCTCTCTCTCTCTCTCTCTCTCTCTCTCTCTCTCTCTCTCTCTCTCTCTCTCTCTCTCTCTCTCTTTTAAACCACTTGATGGATATTAGCTTTTTTAACAAGTGCTTTTGATTTGGTTTAATTTGGTTATTTTTTTTTACAATGGTTTATGTAGATAATAAGAATATATAAAATTATTGAGAATATTTTGAGACTAACGTCTTGTGATTTTTAGTTGTGCTGAAGGTAATAAAGCAACATTATTTTATTTTATTTATTTATTTATTTCAGAATCTTTACTTTTAAAAATAGTTTTGGTTCTGTATTTTTAAAATGAGCATATTTTAATGACAGTAGCCTATATTTATTGTATACAAATGAATTATTTTATTCATCGAAATAAACCAAAAATAGTACAAATGGTTTGCTTAGACATGATTAAAAACATATTTGTATCAATACTTTGTCCCTTTTGCCCAATGCTGGTGAGCCTAACATACAAACAAACATACAAACAAAACCTGTTGCTCCATTAATTTTCAGTTACCAAATATGATTTTTTTTTCTTAAATCATACTCTATGGAAGTAGTGAAAAGCACATTTTTTTTAAGGTGTGCCTTTAGCCCCTTTGTTGCCCAATACGTTTGGTGTTAGACAGACAGGTAATTTCTGCATGTTTCTCTTCAGCACATGATCCTTCATCCCCCAGCGACTTCTCTTTACAGAGCTGCCGCCCAGGCATGGATTAAGTTTAAAAGTAATAATAAAGAATGGACCTGTTGGCTATAGGTGAAAGCCCTGCAATCTGATTCGTCACACAACTTTCCTTTTCATGTGTGGACTGCGTTCAACCGGGGCATTTAATTCAGCAAATCCATGGTTGTGATCCTTCAGAACTGCAGCTTGGGTTTTGTTCAATTTGTAGCAAACGATCCTCATGTGATCAAAGCCTGAAGAGCTCTCCCCAACATGCTGCTTAAATTAGACTAACACCAAAGTCTCTGGCTCTGGGACAGTATTTGGAATGTTTAACCAGAGAAGAACATTCCTTTGCACAGATGTTTCCAATAAAGATGGATGCCAGCCTCACATCTTTAATGGGCTGACACTCACAAACCCCCAAAAACATCTTGTGCTGTCACCCACAATTCTGGATAGTTTTCTTTCTCTCTCTCTCTTTCTTTTTTTTGTTTCTATTATCTTCTTTTCTGTGATCCTGTATCTTGTAACACGATGAACTGGACTGTGGAGGAATGCTATGTTATTGAGAGAGTGTTAGTCGGGACACGTGTGTGTCAGGACCTTTTGCATGAATATGTCTGTGTGTACGTGTGATGAACTATGGGCTGTGGTCTGAAACAGGCTTCTTTAGGTTTCAGCTGTCTTGTGGTAAACAGACAAACATTTTTTTTCTTTTTCCAGATCACAGGGGAGTGTTTGTTTGTAAATGAAGTGGTATGTTAAGATTGCTTGTATACATGTGCCCTAACATGCAGTTTACACAATCAGTTCAATTCAATTGAATTTTATTTATATAGCTCTGTTCACAATACACATTGTTTCAAAGTGCCTTAACAGAAAATGCTTGTTACAGTGGTAAAATTTAAAAACTATTCTTTTATCAGTTAGAGATGAGTGAGTCAAAGTAATGTCCATGACTGTAATAAACAGCTAGTACCTAAATGTTATGTGGCTAGTTAACTTCATGAATTCAGTTAAGCTAACAGGCTTCAATTTCAACTTGTGCTCGTATAGGATGTTATAAAACGGTTAGTTCCAATCCTTGATTCTGATATTCATGATAAAACACGGCGATGACCGCTTCACCCAACGCTTCTATTTATCACTGCGCAACACTGCAGTCAGCGTTGTTTTTATTTGAGCTTCCATACATACTACACATTGGAACGTTGTTGCTGTTCATAGTCATTTTATAAAAGCAATAAGGTACTCGCGGCAAGTGTTGTATCGTGAATAAGTAACAGCCCGTTACTTATCCACAGCCTCTCATACCTGCTTACATATTACAATATTAGGTTAATATTTAGAAGCTTTGTGTGTAGATCCAAAATGGCCATCTGAAATTTTTGCGATTGTCGACGAAATCTAGATGCCTCAGGATGGGCATCCCGAGTTAGAAACAGGGAAGCAAAATGAGAAGAATTAGCGTAGCTGCTATTCTTAGCATTTCGTAGCATCAAGACATGGGTCTTTAGTCTAGATTTCAACAGAGAGAGTGCGTCTGAGCCTCGAACATTCTCACAAAGGCTATCCAGAGTTTAGGAGCCAAATGCAAAAAAAGTTAAACCTCTTTTAGTAGACTTTTGGTACTATCCAGTCCAGAGTTGTGTGACATTAAGAGTGTGATGGTTTATAGCATGATAAAATACAAAGATCAAATACAAATTGGAGCTAGTCCGTAAAGGGCTTCATAGATAAGAAACAGTATTTTATAATCAATGCAGAAATGAACAGGTAGCAATGTAGAGATGATAAAACATGTTGTTCACAAACAAACTAAACTTCCAGCATCTCAACCCTGGTGCTCTTTGGTTGAAAAATTTTAGGTGAGAAATGATTTTCGCATTGATGTTGATCGTGGGGAATATTGTATGGTGGCCGAGAAGGGTCACAACATATACAAACGCCACAATGACTACATATTCAGAAAACAGCTTTGTCGATGTGCATGTGTTTTCTGAATTTGGAGGTGTTTTCTGAATATGTAGTTGTTGTGGCGTTTGTATGTGTTGTGACCCTTCTCGGCCACCGTAATATTCCCTTCGAAAACAAAACTCAGCCACTGCGTCTTTAGCGGTTCGCATTGAGGAGCATCAAAATGACTGTGTTCGTTATTACACCCAAGAACACAACACTACAGCCGCTTAGAAGCCATTCTGCTCCAGCGTATCAACAATGATGGACTATGATGACAGCTCGCTCAGTGCAGGTTTATGTTGAAACGCTCCTGTCAATCATTGTGGGAGTTGCGCCTCGAACGGCTCGATTTGAGTCAGGAAAACATATAAAGATATTAAAACAAAAACACTGGATGGATTTTTATCATTATATGATTGTTGTGTACATCTGCTAAAACACATTTCAGTACAATCAACTTGTAAAATGTACAATTATATGACCCCTTTAAAACAACTTGTTTAGATTTATAGCTTTGATTTTTTTTGAAGTTTTAGTTAAACAGTAAAGTTTAATTAAAAATAAAATTCTGTAAATTTTTTAACTTCACCAATAATCTACCAAGTATCGTCATTGAAAAGAGATCAAACTTGTATACTACTACTACTACTACTACTACTATTATTATTGTCTTCTTCCTTATCTTCCAAACTCCCCCTCATTCCCGATGAAAAGTGTTTATCATTATTGTTTTTATTATTATTACTTACTATTCGTATTATATCATTATGGTATTATTATATAATACTTTATTATCATATCATCTTCCTCATCCTCCAGTTATTATTATCATTATATTATTATTAATTATTATCATCACCATTATTATTATTGCCATCAAAAAAGTGAATAAATGGATTAAATGGAATAAATACAGCGTAAATATAATTTAGTACCATGAAATCCCCTAAAAATACAAGACATTAAATAAAAAACATTATCGAACTAAAATATAGTACATTAATTTCAATGAAATAAAAACATTTCTCATGCAAAACTTTAAACCCCAGTTGTTTTGTTGTTTTCAAGCTGAAACAATTTCTAACAACATTTGGCCTTGAGCAAGAATATGATAAAATGAAAATAATTAAAATGGCCATATCTTGTCTATTACCATTATAATGTACAACGAGAGGCGCTATCAAGCTCTCCACACAGAGAATAGTGAAATGCAGTGTTACACATTCACAATCCTGCATCTCAGAATGTGTCTGGTTTCACTGACACTGATTTGACTGGATTCTCCAGAGAATGGAGGGTTCCTGCTTTCATTTCCACTCTGTGTTTGCACTTTTGTCACCACAGGCATAAAAATCAGAAAGTATGAAAAGCAAGAGACTCAGTCTGGGAGTTTTATTTCTGATATGCTGCAATCAGTGAAGTCCCTGTAGAGAACACTGCTGAGTGAGGGTGTATGTTTACATGTACATGTAAGTGTATTCTCTCAATGACTGACACCCTGCCCTGACACTTACACTTGATGTGAGGGACTGCATATTAGTCTGCTAATATTTTTTTTTTTTAAGATTTTATTTAAAAAAAATGCTTGACTTAAGGTGAGCAAAACAATTATTTCCTTTAATAAAGCCTGATAAATCTGTTACGAGAAAAACTTAACGGTAGGCAACTAGAAGAGCAAATTTTTCTCATGTACCTTTTTTTTGCTTCCTATTTTCTTAAGAGGTCAAAGGTTAATCTAAGGCATAAAGACTAAGATGGATGTCCTTTGAGTGATAGTTAGATGATGTGTATGGTGATGGTGTGACGATGTAAGAGCATTTATGGTGTGGATGGGACACCATATTGAAAATATATAAATACGGCCAATCCAATCATTATGTCAAGACTCCAGATATATTTAATTCATAAATACAATCACTGTCTGCACTTTGCTGATACACTTTTTTACTTTAGTGTATCAGGTGCATCTACCACCTATGTTATTCTCACTTTTTTGTAAGTATACTCTCTAACAGAGTATTATTATAATATATAATAGAGAGTATAATTATTAGCGTTAGGGTTAGTACATTTACATACACAGACTACCATTTAAAGGTTAAGAGTTAGTACAGTGTTTTTTTTTTAAAGAAATTAAACCTTAAATATTTAAAAGTGATAGTAAAAAGATGTATAATATTACTATATTGTTATTACTACATTGTTACTATGTTATTACTATATTATTACTTTTTATAATGTTTCTATTTCAAATACATTCTTTTCTTTTGAACTTTTTTTATTCATCAAAACAATCCTGAAAAAAGTATCACGGTTTACAAGAAAATATTAAATATTTTAAAAAAATAAAATATTAAATAACTGTTTGTTTGTTTTTTTAAATTGATAATTACATTGATCACATGAGAATAATTTGTGAAGGATCATGTGGCACTGAAAACTGGAGTAATTTTTGGTTTATTAAAAAAAAAAAAAAAAAAAAAAACATCTAAGGTTTGTGTCCCCAAAGTATAGCCTTTGAGTCTAAAAAGTCACTGTTAACAAGTTGAGGGAGAGATGTAGATGGAAAGTGAAAGACTGAAAGAGAATCAAAGATGTAGTCTTTTACAGTGAAGGAGAGGACAGAGGGAATCACTGAAAGAGGAAAATCATAGAGATGTTGAGGAAGGAGAGATCTCTGAAGTTATGTGCCATTACCCTCTGCCACCCATGACCCTGTGACTATTTGTTGACACTCTCTCGTGACGGCACTTGAAAAAAAAAGAGAGTGAAACAAAGAGAGAATAAGAAAGAATGTTCTTTATGATGGATGAGGGGTTCTCCTGTTACGTTTGGAGGGAGTACAGCTGTGATGAGCTGCTAAGTACAGAAAAACAAGTGGGCTAGATCAGTGATGGCTGCTTAACAGGAAGCGGTTTGGTATCCATCCTCCAGAGCCAGGCTCGTAATCACAGCCATGTTGAACACAGACCAAAACAGAGACACAAGTGAGGACTGGCTTCAGCTGAAGCATAAACAATCCTTTATCCTTATTCCACTGGGAGAAACATGGAAAGAGACTCATTCATCTTGATATTCACTATATGAGAAAAAGCAGGAGAGATGTTGTAGTGAGGCTAGTTGTGGTTGGACTTCTGAGGAAGATCTGCCAAAATGCAACTGTCACTCTGTCTCTAATGGTTTCGTTATTGCAATGCTCTGCTACGGTTGAGTCTGTCAATCAAAAGATGATTTACAGAATATTAAAAAACAGGTCAGAAATTTGTAATGTGAGATCTTGGGTACTATACAGTGGCCTCAAAAACGATTTGGACACTTACAAATGTGCCAATGTAGCTGCAGATACAAACGAAAAGCATTTAGAAAGTGTTAAAATTGATTTTATACTTTTATCATTTTGAACTCTCAATTGTTTTATAAAAAAAAAAAAAATCACAATTATTAGATACAAAGTTGCAATTATTTCTCTTAATATTGCAGCGTATATACTGTAACTGTGAGATAAAAAAAAAAAATTGACCAGAAATAAGGCGGAAACAAAAATTGTTTGTCATTGTTTGTGATTGTTTGTCAAAAAAAAAAAAAAAATCTATCAGGGCATATTTTTTTTTCTGTCACCTACACATACCAGATCAATTTTACTTTTACTTTACTTCAACAGATAAAGTTTTCCACTCACATAATTTGTAGTCGTTATATAATCTTTTCATGACTCAGAAGTTTCTCAATCCCTCATGTTGTCCCGCAGCACAGGCTGAGCGTCTGCTCCTTTAATGGAAGACGTATGGAACTGTCAGTAAAGATCCAGCCATAGGAAAAGCAGCATTGACATAAATGTGTTTGTATGTGAGGAGCTGTTGGTGAAGTGTACACTTAATGTTTGTGGTGAACCACAATTGAATCAGCAAATTTTGAACTTTGGTGTCCCTCGGAGTGAGGCGGGGAGAGGATGGCACCCAGCACAACCCAAAGCATATGGCCTGTTGTTTGTCTTCGTTACCAGCCATCTAACAAAGAGCAGTGACTATGTGTCGACGGACAGATGTCGGGTCAGATGTTTGTGTTTACCCCATGAAAATAGGTGTTTCCACATGATGTTCAACATTTATTTAGAATAGTAATGTTTTGGAAACAAACAAATGTAAAGTAGTTGTAACAACTTTGACATTAGTCACAGTTAGTCGGGTTGATGCCATGTTTCCATTGTTGAAGATATTTCAAAACTTCAGATTCTCTATTGATTTTTAGGGATTTTTTTTAAGTAATTACATGTTGGAATCTATGTCTATCTGTGTCTTACTTTCTTGTTAAGTGATGTTTGTAGCTATAAGACACACACACGCATTTTTATTTTTATACTGTACAAACTGTATATTCTATTCGGTAACCTAAATCTACTTCTAAATCTACCCATCGTAGCAAACTGCATTTTTTTAAATAAATAAAAAAATCACTTTGTATGATTGAAAAGCTGTTTTCCTCAAGGATTTCGGACATATTTGTGGGCACATTCTGTCCTAATAATGTAGGGTATATGTCAGGACCCCCCGCCAAACACACACACACACACACACACAGCTGCTGTCAGGATGCCTTAATGTTAAGTATCCCAATCCATCATGTGTTTGGGTTAAAGAGTGATTCCCCTTCCTGCACCACACACTTCACACTTGCCTGAGCTTTTCTCCAGGTCAGTAAACAATACACTGGTAACCTTTATACCACTAACATTATCAACCCCCTCATCTCTGTGTGTGTGTGAGAGAGAGGAAATATATTTATATCTCATGTTTGATGGTGTTATTTTTCGAGCATGCGGTGGTGCTGCTACGTGCTGTTTTGGGATATTTATTGGAGAGAGGTGAGAGGAACAGAGAAGGATATCCAGGCCAAACCCTGGTCCACATTTGAAGTGCTACTGTACCCCTGCTGAGGTAACTGACCTGGCAGCGGCGATGCTGTGCGCAAGCATGCTGCTGACGTCAGACACACAGGGAAACATTGTCACCGGACAAGAAAAACACGGCAAAGGGCCATGTTGGTTTGTAAGCGTGTATAATAAAGGTCAGGTGTAATTTGTCATGTAGGAGATCTGTCTTGTGTTATGGGTTCTAAATATAACTGGTAACTGTGTTGTGACTATTTTTTTTTTCCTGTCAGAATACGTCATGCTTTTTTTAAATTATTATTATTTTTTCATTTTTATTTTTTGGCTCTACCCATTTAATACACAGATTTAATTCATGAATGTTCTTGGTGTCACACTTTTTTCCCCTCACTTCCCAGTCTTGGGGGAGTGAGAGAAGAGAAATCAAACAACAACAAACACTAGCATGTTTTGCACCCAAATCACTTGCATGTTTGTCAGTTATTAATTTGATTTAATTTCATTTGGAAAACATCTTCAGCAAGTTTCCTGCTGCTCGCTTTGAAGTGACAATATTAAATAATAAAGGCCAATTAAATATAAATCACAGCGGGTCCTCTGTCGGCATTTGTGTGATTGTGTGATGTTTTTAGAGCATATTTGATCATTCTCTTTGCCTGTTTTCCTAACAGAGCTCATCTGGTTTAATTGAATAGTTTCTCTCGCTGTGTGTGTGTGTGTGTGTGTGTGTGTGTGAGAGAGAGTCTCTCATTGTTGTCATTGCCCACAAATCATCCTTGTCTACTTCCTTGAGCACGTAATGCATGCAGTAAATTATTTAGACCAAATTAATTTTACAGCACCTTGTTTCCACCGAGCATGCCAACATCTGTTGTCGAGTCACAAGTTTACATTGTTGGTCATTACTTTCCACAATGAGCAAAATGTTTTATTAACATCCCCAGGGATGCCTCCTTTGGATCAGGCCGAAACGTTGCTGCTTACTGAACCTCCCCTGAACTTCAATAATCAAAGCTTGGCTGTTGTTTGGATAGCGCTGTACTCGCCCTTCTCCCCTAAGCACAACACATTCTGCTCAAGCGATTGAGCTATTGGACATTGAAACCTCTGTCAGGAAACTGCTGACTGTGTTGAAGTATGCTAGCAGTAAAAGTAGTGTCTTGCCATGTTTTTTTTTTTTTTTTTTCTGCTTAAGCTAATACAATCCTGTGCCCTATTGTTTCTCTGATTGTAACTGGAGGGTGTAGTGCTGAAGTATCACAAGAGAAGGCAATGATACATACAGGGGTTTTGATGAGTTTTGCACCCTCAATTAAAAGAAAGAAAAAAAGAAAGAAAGAATAAAAAATGGAAATCATACACTACTGTTCAAAAGTTTGGGGTCAGTAAGATTTTTTTTTAATTGATATTTTTGTTTAACATGCTCTCTAAAAAATGCTGAGTTGTTTTAACCCAACTTTTCATTACATTTTTAACCCAACGTTTGGGTTTGTCCATATTTGACCCAAAGTTGGGTTAAAAAAAAAACAGCATTTTTAGAGCGTGGGCACATTAAATTACATATCAAATCAATTATGTTCTTTTATCTATTCATCAAATTATCCTGAAAAAAATGTATCATGATTTCCACAATTGTTTTTTTTAAAGGTTATAAAGAAATGTTTTTTTTTTAGCAGAATTAGAATGATTTCTGAAGTATCATGTGACACTGAAGACTGGGGTAATGATGCTGAAAATTCAGCTTTGCCAACACAGGAATACATGTAATACATTTTAAATTAAAATAGAAAACAATTATTTACATTGTAATAATATTGCAGTTAAAAGTTTTTACTGTTGTTTGGTCAAATAAATGCAGCCCTGATGTGCAAAGAGACTTATGTTTATAACACCTGAGTTCATAAGTGTTTTGCTCTTCTCCGTTCTAATGAACGAAGATGGTTGTGCAAATGTAAAATGCTAATTTTACTATATGTAAAATGTGCTTTTATTATGTGCACATCAAGAAAAGTACATGTGACTTACCGAAATAATATAATGAAAAATGGTTAATTTAATACTTTAATTATGCATATTGATTATCCTTACTTAAATATCAAACTGCAAGGCAGCGTTGACTAGTTAACAATTTATGTGCCTGGAAGTTTCAAAAGACACAGTATGAGTGTGTAACCAACTACACATTCACACAAAAGGTTAAACTCAGACTATAGTTTATTGATGACGCAAAATCTTAGATTAAAAGCCAATAACCATTAGGAAATGGAAAACAAGCTTTCTTTCTCTGTTATTTTACAGTAAATTCTGTCTGTCACAGTTTCTCTCTCGTTCTGTCACTCTCTCTCTCTACCTCTGTATTCTGTAATGAGCATGCTCAGTGACTGGTTCTGTGCCAGCGACAGATGTGCTCAGTAAAATGACTAATTGAAAATCCAAAACAAAATCAGCAGCCTGGCTATTTTGCCCCTTTAATAAGAGACCTAGATGACTACTTGACACACATGCACACACACACACACAAACACACACCTCTCATCAGGCAAGCCATTAACAATCACTAGGAAAGATGAAAACAACGCTTGGTTTATTCACTAAATGAAAGCACATAACTAGATGCTATCCCAAGAGTGCATTTCCAGTTTTAATAATACATCAAGGAGCCATGGCCCCAGCACACACACGCTTTACACATGAGCCAAGCACACACACACACACACACACACACACACACATACAGATGCGAGCAGACAAATCCCTGTGCTGTGAATTTAGCAGAAGGTTAGACAATGCTGTGATATGAGCTAGCTAGCAGAAAAGAGCGGTTACCGGTAAAAAGTGTCAGTAGGTCTCCAGTTAAACACCACAGAGTAAACCCTTCCATGTGTGAAAATACATCAACAAGCTGTGCTCCATTTTTATGCCCTCTTTCTTTTCATCTGCTGTTTCATTTTAAGAGGTGCCGCAGCTTCAAATTATGGGCATGAATAATACAATACCATCTAATTAAAAACTGTTGTTAAATATGCAAAATTCTAATGATAATGAGATTGTGCAATACCTTGGAGTAAAGCACATTATAAATTACTAAGGAGAGTGAGACGGCTTGACCCAGGCAGAGCACGTCAAATGTGCCCTCAAACATTGAATGTGTGCGCGGATGTGCATTTTTGCGTTACTTAGCAACGTGGACGGCATATGTTCTTTTCCACTGCTCAATAGGCCAGGGTGTGTTCTCCCTCTTTTTAGTTAGTGTATATCGAGGAGTCATCACATCTATTAAAACGAGAAGGAGAGAGAGCGGATATATGATTAAACAGTTCAGTTGGGACAGGGATGGATTCTTAAATGGATATTTCAACCAAAAATGAACATTCTGTCATCATTCACTCATCCTCAACTGTTTTTGTCCATATAATGGAAGCCTATGGGGTCAAAAACATCACTGGACCTCACTAACTTTCAGAACACTGAGACATTTTTTTTTTCATATCTTCTCTTTAATGTTCCATAGAACATTCAGTTTGGAACGACATGATTGTGAGTAAATCATGACAGAATTGTCATTTTTTGGGTGAACTGTCCCTTTAATTAAGTGGTCTGTTGTTTTGATGTACTGTAAAGTGGGAACTTCTATCAAAGCTCCTCAAACGTTATCACTCTGCAGTAAACAAGCACAGAGAGAGCAGATACAAGATTCTGCTCCGGCTTTGCTCAGCCGAACAAAGACAAAACCCCAGCAAAGTCTCTCCATCTTTTCCGCTTTCATCCCTGTTTTGTTTGGTGTTTGGAATTTAAATGTCAAAAATCCACACTTTTTTCCTGTTCTGATCGAGCTTGTGTTGTTGTGTTTGACAAACACCCCTGTGTTCATGGATCTGATGAATATAAAAGTCTTCAGAGTCATATTTATTTATTAAATTGTTTTGAATGGCACAGATAAAGAAGCAAAGAGATGGAGCTTGTCATTTTAACAGACTATTTCAGATCTCCCACCATAACACAAAACAGGCAATCACATTATCTCCGAGCTCTCGCACAGCTTTGTTCCAGCGACAGTCACGATCAATCCAATCGAGCTCATGTGTTACATTTGAAAGTGTATTCCAAAGTATTTGTTTATTTGCGAACTTCTTTATGCGAGGGATGATGCTTTTTTTTCTTTTCTTTCCTACCGAGCTGGTGGGCTAGTGAGTCTGCGCATATACAGTAATGCAGATATATTTATGTGCTGGCTTTATGCTAGGGGAGGTTCTGTATTAAAATTGCTCCAGTAATATTCTCTGTTTAATAAATTGTGGCTGACGTGAGCGGGATAGGTCCTGTAGTTAACGTGAATGGGTATAATCTTTTACGCAGATAGAGAGGTTTTCAGCGCACGCTGTCAAACACAATCGTGCCATTCGGTTGCAGATGGGCTGGGAGGTGCCTGCATAACTCACCCCCTTTTGATAGGCCTCTGAGATGTTTATTAAAATTTTAACAAGACTTGGAGCTTGACAGGTTCATCAGCTATTCAAAGCAGTCCAACCGATCCGACTCTCCGAGGCGGGCGCCCGTTCCTCACCCCGTGTCGATGACCTTCCACCACACAGAGCCGTCAACGACTTTCCTCCGAGTTTTTACGAGCGAATAAATATCAGCATGCAGGGCAATTCATCAAGCATTATTATTATGATTGTTTTTATGTCGGAACTATAAACAAATACTTGATTATAAAGTAAAGGGATAAATCTTGGGCGGTGGTTCGAGGGGGCAGGCGTGCCAGCGAACCCGGCATTTAGATTAACAAAGCAGGGTCTCTTTCCCTCCCTCCCTCCCTCTTTCTCTCTTTTACGCTTCCTTTTAGAGTTGGCTGAACATGATGACCTCAGTGCTGCATTGTGAACTTTAAACCTTTGCATACTAATCAAAGTACACAAGACATCTGACCTTGGTCAAGGTTCTAAAGTATTTCATAAAAGAGATCACTCTCTCGTATCTCCGAGAGCTCTGTTTTCATGACAAACGACAACAGCGAGTTCAGGGTAGTTTACCTTTTCATTATGAATATGGTTTAAATGAGAACAGAGCTAAGGCCATTCATTGCACCAGCAGGAGATGAAAGTGTGTGATAAAGGAGAAGTAACAGTACTTATTAAAGTCCCCGTGAAATCAAAATGGACCCTATTTACTTTATTAGCGCATATTACTAGTCTTGTGGTGAACAATTAATCCGTGCAAGTAAATATATATATATATATATTAAAAAATTGTTTTACCATGGTAATCTTTAATCAAAATCTGAAAAGTTACTTCCGGTCTGGAATGGTGGATGACGTACGGCTTGGGTTGGGAAACGCTTAACCACTCCCCTCAAACCGTTAGTCTGCTATGAGCGAGAGATGGAGCGCTAGAGTAAAACCAAGGGGGTAATCCATCGACCGGAAGTTGAAGCCTCGCGGGAGCTGCCATCTTGTAGCAGAACTTCATTTGCCTTAGCATTTCCATTGACTCCCATTCATTTTGGCGTCACTTTGACAGCGAATAACTTTACATCTGAGGTGTTTGAAGACCCCATTTGTCCTTTATTTATTTCTGCTCTATGACCTTGTAGCTTATGTTATGGCCCCATAAAAGCAGTTTTTTGTAAAAGTAGGCTAACGATTGTGTCATAACCAAGTGACTCGCACAGTAGAGAGAATACCATATGGACAGGAGGAGAAGCTTGCGGGCAATCGGAGAAATGTGGAGGCAAAATGACAAAATAATTAATCAGAATACCTAGCAAAAGTTTCTCCTGCTCCTAGCTCATGGACAGCTCCTACTCACACTCTCCACCTCTGCATGTTTCGGAAGGGAATGATTCAGATTTCTCATGCCACAGCCACTAGAAGACAGACGGGTTTGCCACGTCACGTCTACGTCGTCAAGCTCTGTTTGAGTCGGTTTGAGTCTGCGCGTCTGGAGCGGAAGTGCTAAAAAATCACAAAAAAACGGGCTTCACTTGTCTCAGTGGAGTTCCAATGAGATGGCTTTGTCCACTTCTTATACTGTCTATGAGTAATACCCTGCCCTTTGTTCAATATTCCGTTTCACTTGGAAATACGTCAGAGCATTGGAGAAAAGTCGTTTGCAAATTACGGTTCACAGGAACTTTAAATGAGAACATCCAAAGGGATGACCTGCAATAACATGAAATGATATGCAGATTATCAATTGTTCTGGTTATGATTGTTTATCCAACTGCTCTTAAACGATTGATGAGGTCATGTGTTTCATCAGAAAGAAGGGAAACAGTGCAAAGTTTACACAACCGTGACATGACGTCAAACCGTGAAGCAGTGGATAGCAGAGAGGAAGAATGCGTCTCTTTGAAGTATGAAAGATACACAATCAGACGGACAGGATGAGACATCATATGCAGCCTTGAATTACCTTTATATTCTTTTCTTCTTGTTTAATTGAAGGTTGAATGGGGCTATAAGAGGGTAGCAATGGAGAGAGTTTCAATAAAAGAGCTCCTTTTGCGCAAAGGTAGCATTAATTTGCTTTCCAGTTGGAATGAAATGTTTTTATTTTTAGAGAGAATTGCCCTGAGCCATAATGAATGCACCCTTCTCTGCTTTGTGGCGTAGCATTTAGCATGCAGATAAATCACAGTGGGACTGTGATGCATTTATTCTAATAACTGCCTAATGAATACTGAACACACAACTAATTTCCCCCGCTTTTAGCAATATAGAAGACTGAAAAAGATTCATGCATGGTGTCTAGAGAAGCGACAATTTTGGAGCTAGGTGTGTTTATTTGTTTTATAAAACACCAACAGACCTGAGAGGAGCCTGACATTATCTTTTTGATTGCACAGATAAAAACTGCAAAAAGCTTCTAAAATACAAGGACATCAACTCTAAAATACAAGGCGGACACTCTTTGTATTGTATTTTTAATTATTTATAAAATACATACAAATACGGTTAATTTGCAATTGAGTTTTATAACTGTCCTGATATAATAATTTTTTGAAAAAATAAAAGAAATTAAAATTCATGATATTTGTAAAAAATAAATAAATAAAAGTTAAAAAAGAAAACATAGATATACAACAGATGTTTTTTATGTTTTTTTATGCTTGTTTTTGAAAGATTTCTCTTATGCTGCATTTATTTGATCAAAAAGTTAAAGTGATAACGTGCTTTAAAAACACTCTCTGCTGCATTGATCTTGCTCTTTCTGTCTTTTCGTTTTATGTCTTTGATGAATAGAAAGTTTTGAAGAAAAGCATTTTTTAACAATGTGAAAGTCTTTATTTTGTGACTTTTGATCAATTTAATGCATCCTTGCTACATCCTTGCTATATATTTATATATAGTTGTGCTGTATACATAGATTTATTTTAAATAAAATGTATTTCATGTATACAATGTATACATAATGTATATAATGTATACATTTCATGTATACATTCAAATAAATGTAAATAAATAAATAGCTTGGATATAATAAGCTTTTAAACCATTTTAAATATTTAAAGTATTTTAGCATTGATAATAAGATGCCTGAAGCTTGCTCTTATGCTCTTTAAACATAGTCACATGTCTGCAGCCAGTGCAAGTTGTCAGTAACACACAATAGCAATGTGGTTGTCAAGTGTTATGGGAGGAAGCATTGCTAGGTCATCTCTAAAAAGGAAGGAGGCTAAATTGAGCAGGTGGGCTCCAGGAGGCGCTGTACAGCCTCCACTTTTGAGTGCAATGGCCTGAGGCTCAGTGACAGGCTCAGAGAAGGTGCACTTGTTCTGAGTTAGGTTGTATTTGGTAAACATGTCAAGCTGGCACCAGGTGCAGGCAGTTGTTGTGGAGGGCAGACGTTGGGCCATGTACCATAATGTTGTCAATGTATATCAACTTGAGTAGCTAAAATTCGTTGGTCCATGCATCTGTTTAACTTTCCAGTTCAGTGGAAATTGATTCTAAACAACAGTTCAAAGAATTTCTTAAATTCCAAACAGTGATATTAACATTAATTTCAGGCAAAACGGGATTAAATTAAAAAAAAGTATTGCACTCAAAAGTCATGTTTGTAGATGAGATAAGACTTTAGTCAATATAGTCAAGATTTTAGTGAGATTTAAGATTTTTTTTATTTGTGCTTTATGGCATACTGACATAATGTATGCAGCAACACTATCACCATTGGCTATAGTCTCACCTTGTGATTCAACCCCATGTTTTGTTGATGTTAACACAGAAGAGTCTTCCGTTTTATTCTTTTTTATTCTTCCGTTTTATTCCGTTTTATTTATTATACAATTTATTTTGATAAATGGTTTATTACTCCACAACTCCTCAAATAAATCTATTGCAGAAATATTGGCACTGCTGGCTCTATTATCAATACTGAATTAGCATGACTAGCAGCAGCAAATATCAGAGAGAGAGAGAGAGAGAGAGAGGGAGAGATATTTATTTCATATTTATTCATTTATTAATATATACTGTGTTTATTTATTTACCATGCTACATATGACATGATCTATATGACATGATCTATACATATATGTTCTGTGTGTTTGCTCTATTATTTATATATAATATGTTAATATGTTGATGCTTTGGCAACATTGTGTTACACAGTCATGCTAATAAAGCTATATTGAATTGAATTGAATTGAATTGAGAGGGAGAGAGAGGGAGAGAGAGAGAGAGAGAGAGAGAGAGAGAGAGAGAGAGAGAGAGAGAGAGAGAGAGAGAGAGAGAGAGAGAGAGAGAGGGAGGGAGAGGGAGGGAGGCCTTTTTAAATGAAACCAATTATGAGGAGGGTCGGATTTCTCCGTTGTATCACTCTTTCTTTCCTTCTTTCTGACTGACAAAGAGGTCTGGTCCAGTAAGTTTGCTTAGCTTTAGTTTATAAGAAGGTCAGTAGTCTGCTCTTTTCAGCTTCAAAACATGCTTCAGATTGCTTAATTAGGCCAAAAGACTTGTAAAGACCTGTATCTGACAGCCGGTGAAGGATATATGAGAACGCAAATGCAGACATGTCCAAATAGAAAAGGAAAACGCACTTGAATATTGTGTCTGGAGATCAAACGAATGTGCTGAATGTGTGGAACATTTATTGTCAGCCGTAATTATTTTGTTCATGTTTTTCAATGCATTTGCACACCACAAGTGGTCTAAAATACCGTTCACAAGACTATCATACGTAAACACTATATAAAGTACATTTTGAAGCTATAAACAAATCTACTACTGGACATCCTCAGTGTCTGTCTACTGTGCCAGTCGTGATATGAACAACCTTATGGCAGTGCTACGCCAATCTTTCACTTTCTTTTTTTAATTTTCTTAGGAAATAGACATGTTTTGATTGTGTCGCCAGCAAGATGGTTGAAGCAGACCACATTATTTACTACTCGTCTGATCAAATATGGCTGCCCCATTGGGCCCATTTGTTCACCGTGGAAATATTTGACACAAAACAAGACAAACTATAGGGGAAAACAGTGTTAACCAACTTCATTTTACTTGTGGTCCCCCATTCTTTCACTATGGCTATATTTTGTATAATTCCATGTCCCTATGACTCCCCAGGCCATTGTTCGGTGAGTTGTGTGTCATTTAAGGGGTTTTTAAATGCATCCGTTTTCTGCTGTTTGTCAGCGAGGCTCCAGGAAAGTCTGCAGGGAACAATGCATTGGAGAACCACAGAGATGCTATGTTTGGTCCAGCTTTGTGTAGCGAGGAGACAACTGCATTTAACAGTTATTATGGCAAGAGACACAAACACGAGGCCTAGCATTTACAGAGACCATGGACTCTATCCATCGCTCTATCCACACCAGATTAGTGCATCCCTATATGCCTCTCTTTCTTGTTTTCTTCACTCCTTTCTCTCTTCATTTTCCTGTTGCTCCTCTTCAGCTCTCTTGAGTTCTCTCCAGCCCTCTTTCTCTACGTCCGTCTTTCTCTGTGTCCCTGTGGGAATCGCACTGCTAGTGGAAAGCTCAGAGGCTTGGTGTGGTAGAAGAATAGCTCTTATTTGTTTGGACAGAGACGACCTCAACTGACCTGACCCCCCTATGGTTCTGTGTGAGAGTGCTGGAGAGACCTCTGGAGACTGGTTTGTGTGTGTTTGTGTGTTGTATGAGAACAAATAGGTATGTGTGTTTGTGTGAGTGTGAGTGTGTGTGTGTGTGTGTGTGCACCTCCATTACCACCTCAGTTTCTTTGGGCAACCACACATTTACATTTGGAGGGCCTGAATTACAAGTAGCTCAAAACGAGGACTTTGGACTGGATTACAAATCACATACACCAAATTGGAAACACATAGACCAAATCTGAATGGCAGAACACCAAATCAGTTACTTGCAACCTGATAAAAAGGCATATATATATATATATATATATATATATATATATATATATATATATATATATATATATATATAATTATATACATATATATATTTAAAGTCATGTATAAATATGTTTACATTTTCTTTTACATGATTATTCTGCCAATCACAGCTTTTCAAAATATTTTGAACAATATAAAGAAATCATATGAGGAAAATATAAGTAACCTAATCTTGAACATTATTTTAAAAATATATCTGAAAATGTATTTTTGCTGTTTAGATTTATTTTAAATAGTTAATCATATATATATATATAATTTTTTTTTTTTTTTTTTGGATTGCACTATACCAGAGATTGCAAGACACTGGTCCTTTCTTATTTGTAAATCCTACATCTTCCTGTGATTCCTGTAAACGGTGTGACCACAGTTACTTATTGTGTCAGAAATGCTGGCAATCAGCCTTAACTATCCTCAGAGACGTCCTATCCTAAACTAACCCGACATCAAAGTTGTGTTGCATGGCACTGTTGTGCTGACTTTCATAATTCTCTCTCTCTCTGTGTCTGTGTGTGTGTGTGTGTGTCTTGACCTGTGGCGTACGTGACAGAGGAGGTAAATGTGTCTTAAAGTGAGTGTGTGTGTGTGTTGTTCTGTGCTTGACCTGTGTGTGTGAGGACAGCAGTAGGAAGGTGTGTATATTTGGAGAATGTTGGTTTGACTCCAGTGCGCTCATTAGCCAACCGCTGTGGGGTCATTCTGACCACATCAACTTCGACTTCCTAAAAAACACTCCCTCGGTGCACATGGAAATGTGTGTGTGAGAGCTGAATGCTGGTACACAACATCCTGGTACAAGCACACAGATAAAAATAACAGACTGAGAAGTATCAGGAGCTGCTACTGCAAAGAGACAGAAAGCAGATGAAGAATGAGATGGAAAGAGAGTCTAGCTTTGCTCAATGACTCAAGAGACAGGCCGAGTGTGAGTATGTTCCTACAGTATATTCGATGTTCCAGTAACAGAGAATATAATGCTAGGCCTTTCTGGGGATGATCAACTGTCGGAGACATGAACCGCTAATGATTTGCTCTGCTTAATGCAATTCTGATGTGTTTTGATACAACGTTTCCTCTATTGATTGTTCTTGTGGTGCTGCAGTGACCATATGGTGGTTGGCTACTGATGAGGGTGCACTAGGAATACCAGGGTGGTTAATCAGTGGCTGTATCCAGGCACAGTAGAGACTGGCTCTCACTCACACACACTACTTCCCACCAAATGTGATTTTGTATACTTCCAGAGAAAAAGCAAAGCAAACCATTAAATGTCAAACTTTAAAATGTACACAAGAGCATGCAGTATTAAAGAAAAAATATATATATATACACACACACATAATTTTATATAATTTATAATTATTTTTATCATCTATTTTTTAATATAATGTTAAATATATATATATATATATATATATATATATATATAAAGGTTTAACAGATCTTTGCAGATTCAGTGTGTTCTGTTCCCTATGCAAAGTTAACTGGAAAACCACAATGGAACAATATTTATTGTGAAAAGCTCTATACAAATAAATGTAAATTGAATTGAAAATGATTATCTTCAGGTTTACACATCTAACTGTGAAAGTGGGTAGGAAAAAGATACTTACTACAAAGTTAATATATCCAGAAAAACATTTCAATAATTTTCTTTGGCTTCAGTACAGTAACAATATAAAAGTCAATATCACACTATTTCTTACACACTATGGGTATTTTATCCCATTTATATCCTTGTCATCATATTTGAAGGTCTGCTTCATATTATTTATTGTTGTCATTGCCAAATCACAAAATATAGCTGGCTTTGAATGACTTTTGGCCTGAAGTTATAGCATCTGTCTTCACAAAAATGTTTAAATGCTGCACTGCTGTTTACCTTCGAGGCAAGAATGTTCTTGGAATGGTTTTGTTAATTTGAGGATTCTACACATTCCTCAACACCTGAAGCACGGTAATTGCTAAATGAAAAAGAACCTTGTCAAGTTTTCAAAAAATGAGCTCATCTAAATTGTTCAAAGAAAATAGTGTCCAAGAACACACTTTTACAGAAAGGAAACAAATAGTTCAGCTATCAACAAGCAAAAATTCCAACCTTTACTGGAAGTACAGCCCTCTCCAGCCAGTACTGATCCACATTTACGAGTCTATTCTCACATTATCCATCAGTGTCTATCTGCATCTGCCCACACCAGGGGTGAGCAGCAGCCTAGATCATCAAGACCATCATCTGCACTCACCTTAAATCCATCAGCATGATGTATAGCTTGATATCAAGTCAAGATCATTTGCTTCTTCACCGTCCTGTTCTAAATCTTCAAACCATGGCTATGGCTTAAACCCAGATTGCATCAAGGACACTGTACCAACAATTAGTAAACTATGGACAGGCTACATGGCAAGCGCAAAAGTAAAAAGTTCTTGTCTTTAAAAAAAATGAAAGCAGTCTACCGCTGCTTAAAGAAATATCCAGATTTTGTATTCAAAACCATAATTCAATCTCTGTCCCCTGCCCCCCATCCACCTGCTTAATTTGAATAAACTATTCTTGGTTGTCAGGAGGCAACCTTCACTTTGACTGACACTATTTTCCTCCAGTGCATCTTATCCCTAAAGGAAGGGTAAAAGAGATGCTTCTATTTAGATTAAGGCAACAATAGGTTTGTAACCATTCAATGAAATGTCATGCAGAATGGCAGGATATGAATTTAGAGGATTTTTATTTTTTTTAATTTTTTTGTCAGGCCACGTCTAAAAACTACTTAAATCTGCTTAGAACTTACAGCAGGTTTCATTTTTAATTTTGTTATTTTCTGATTTCTATTTTAGTTTTCACACATGGCTTTGTTGAATGTTTTTCACTATATCTAATTAAAATTCATGTCTGTCTATTAATGTATTTTGTGATAGTGGAAAAGAAAAAGCTTTGTGGAATTTTTTGGACTAATACTGTAGGTTTACTGATTCATAGTCTGGTTTGCTCTGTTTCTTTTTTTTTTTTTTTTCCTGACTTTGTATCACACATTTTACAAGGAAAACCCTCGTTCTGTGTGTTTAGTGTGGCAGTGTTAGTTGCAGATAGGATTATCTGATAATTCCTTTCAATTCGATTTTGCCAAATGCTGCACTAATATCACCCACATTGATAACATCAGTCAGCCTGACATGTCTGCATAGGCCAATGTCTGATAACTCTCCTTGACCTTGGCTTGGAGGTCGTTCTCCATGTGAATGGGTATGTGTGTGATTAAAAGATGGACAGTTTGGCTCAGTTTCCCCCTCACTCATTTTTTTTCCAGCTCAAAACATATTTTACCCCTTTCATACTTCAACATAAACTTTTAGGCATATTTTGGATATGTGTTTGTGGTTCAGGTATACTAAACCTACCCATATATACCCATATATACCCATATATAGGTTTAAGGGTTAGGAGATCAAATATACCAGTACAGTATGCCAACTGAATATTCCCGTAAAAAACATGAAAACCGAACGCGTGTGTGTGTGTGTGTGTGTGTGTGTGTGTGTGTGAGAGAGAGAGAGAGAGAGAGAGAGAGAAAAAGAGTGTGTGTGGGTGTGGGTGTGTGTTTTTTGCACAGAAATAGGAGGCATTAATAGATGACGGGAAATAGATAAGCTACCTTTCCCACACCCCTGCAGAGACTGGCTCTTTTTAAAGTCGTACATTAACAGGGAAAAAAAAATTAAACATCTATCAAATAACTGTATTTGCTTAGATTTCTGCAAGATAGCAGGCTGTTTGACAGTCTGACAATGTAAACTGTGGTAGTTATTGTAACTACGTATAATGAAAATAATTGTATAATGTAATGAAAATATAATTGAATAACCTACAAATGTCTATGTCTACTAAAAATTGTTTCTTTAACCCAGGGGTATAATAATATCGCATACATTTTGTGACCTCAGAAAAAAAATAATAATTATAAATAAAATACTGGAACCTCAAGGTTTTTTTTTTTTTTTTTTTTTACTGTCTTTAACGTAATGCATGCATTCATATTAACCATTCAAAATAAACCTGGTGAACAAAGAACTTTCCTATCAACCTCTGTCAAGGAGAAAAAAATAGAGGAATATTGTTTGGAAAATTATCAATAGAATTTCTTGGAACTTGGAACAGTTTAAATAGGCAGGTTACTTGATTCAACTCTTTTGAAGATCATACAAACATTGATTGATTGATTGATTGATTGATTGATTGATTGATTGATTGATTGATTGATTGATTGATTGATTGATTGATTGATTGATACAACAGACCAATTAAAACAGGCTAGGGATGGTTATTATAAATAGTTTAATAAATAGCTATTGCATGTCATTAGAAATATTGAGTTTGTAAATGGATGTCACTGAAAATGATTGACTAGATAGATTTGATTTATTTATAGATGTATTTTCTTAATGTTCTTGATCAAATTGATTTTATAAAATACATTCACACAATTAGGAAAACACCCACTTGTGTCACATTAGCATAGCAGTCCTCTGAGGTGCAGACAGGTACTTCTTTAATTTAAGGTTTTGTGTTAAGAGCCTGAGGGGGTTTGGTGACTAGCCTCTTGTCTAGCGCATACATGACATTTCTTATTAAAGCGCTGATGGCAGGGTTGTGCTTCATTGTCATGAGTTAATAACAAGACCATCACTGCTCCTGTTCCTGAGGTCACTATTACATTTGACCTCTGTCTCATCATCACCCTTAATGTGACACCTCTCCCCTTCAAAGGGGCCACATGCACCAATCACATTCATGTGTGCTCGATTCCGGCCCCCCTTGATTGGCCTGAGCCATGTTGGCTTGTCTAGAAAGGGGAAGTGGAGGTGGGCCAGTGCATGCTAATGAGACAGTTATAGCATAGAGCTCTAATGTCTTACACACAAATACACACGCACCCTCAGTGTTGTTAAGGAGGCCCCAGCTGCAGCCTGTCAGGTTGCTTGTTAGGCCCGGTCGGAAAGCAGTCACTGCGGCCCACATAATACTGTCATTTTCTCTCGCGCGCTCTCATGCTTTGCTCTTAAACCAGACTGTTTTCTTTGGTTGCAACAGTAGGAAGACCGACTGCCTTTAAGTGTACGTATTGAAGATTGAGTGGGTAGTATATTTATGTCGTCATATTTTGAACTACCCATTAAAAGTACTGGTTCATAAGAGTAATTTATTTCATAAATCAGACTACACCGAACTAAATAACCCTCTCATGACAGTCATTCCTTCGTAAATCAAACTACTGTCTTCATGGTGTTTTTATTTTTTATTTTTTTATTTTTTTATTATTCACCAGGATCGTAAGAGTCATTTGTTTATCAATCAGACTACAATGGTCATGGTGCATGTTTTGGGTTCACTAAGAACCAGCTCATAATAGTCATTAGTGTTGTCTTACTATTTTTGATTTACTAAAAATGAATTAGTATCCAGAAAAAGTATCTAATTTTTTAATGAATTGTTGATGAAATGGCCTACACTGGTCACGCTGTATGTTTTTCTTAAATGGTCTTTTTTATCACAGACAGCAGCATGCAGCGGTGTAGCAAACATTGGTGTATGTGCATAATCTCTGTGCAAATCTATGTGCATGTCCTCCTACAGGCCCGCAGGTATACTGTTAATGATACACCTGTCTGACTCGCACACTCTTCCCTGCGTTTTTCTTTTTTCTTTTTATTACAATGATGCATTGGCCTTTGTCATCTGCTCTGTCAACCTGTTTCCACCTGCATAATTACAACTCAACATCATCACATGCCACATGCAATGACCATTTGTATATTTTCTCTACCCATATTCTTTCGTTCCTCATTACCTTTCAGTTCAAAGGTGCATAGTATAGCATATATATGGAATGATATAATGACAGGGGTTTTCAATATAGCTTGATTAGTCGTATTTATAATTCTAGAAAACTGAAAGTAGTTGAAACTGACATTTTCCTTCATGTCACACAGGCACATGCCATCCAACAGTGCGATAATGACTCCATAGAGCTAGAGCAACCTCACCAATTACATTTTCAGATGACAGCACCAACCCCATTAATGACATAGATGTGCATTACTATTCCATTCTCTCTCTGTCGTCTTAGCTGCCGGTGTAATTGGTAGTTGCTGTGGCTTGAGCAGTTTTCTGCCAGACAAGAACATCTCAATGCACAAACAGACACACATTCTTCTGAAACTCGCAGTGACATTAAACGGCAGTTGTGTCTGCACCACAGCTCACAGTGCCCAAGTCGTCGGGACAAGCTGAGCACAGCACATTCCAAACACAGTTGAACTCCTCCCAAACTCCTGCATGCACTGCTTTCAACAGGGTCTCCATTTAAAGAAAGATCGTTACACTGAATGACCCTTTTGCACCTCGACTTTTGCTGAGATTTTTCGGAAGCGATGTGTGTCAAAATGGGAGCAACACACACCCAGGAGATCCAACACTTATTGATTTCATTTTTAATTTACTGCATAACCTGCAAGCATGCTACATCACAGACTTTCAATAAGAGTCTTCTTCATTGTACAATAGTCAGAAGTTATAAGGAATAAAATTCATACAAATCATTTCATGTTATTTATAATAACTGTAAAAATCTTCTGGAGCCCCTGTCTGTAAATTTAATGCATAATGCTTCAGGCTTTTCTAGTGTAGATATCTTAATTTATCATAATATTCAGTTTTTCTGAAAATAAATAAATAATTAAATACATGAACACCCTAAAACAAGCGTCATATTATTTTTTATATTAAACATGACAATTTGCCAAAATGTTTTCTCATTTAGAATTAGGGTTAGCATAAATCTTACTACCTTTTTTAATAAATGCACATTTAGGAAGGAAGCTTATGAACTAATATACATGAAATCTTGTCTTATTTAGAGTATGTTTACTCAACAGCAATATATGGACAAGTTTTTCTTTTTCTTTTTATCCTCTTGTCAAAAGGATCCAAGATAACGACTAAAACGCTGTGTTATGCTGCCAGGCCAGTAGTTGGCGCTGTCCCTTTGTAAAGAAACACCTATAAACTGAACTCATAATGTGCATGGACATTTCGTCACCCTTTCCACAAATTCATTGTTTTGTTGTTTACATGGAGACAATAACAGAATTGTTTGCAAAAACTTGCACTTTGAAACACGATTTTAAAAGCTTGCATTTTCTGGCCGTCAGAACGCCTTTGTCATGTATTTACATGACAATTGGACAAAACCCTTAAAAGGTTTTCAGTTTTAGTTAAAAACTGTTGTGTAAACACCCACTCAATCTCTACAGAACACATTTAAGAATCCTATATAGTGAAAAGAAAAAGTTTCTTGATAAGAAGTCCTTTGCTATGCTTATGGTGTCGCAACGTATTCTACAATGTCTCATACGCTATACCGCTTATTTGACCTTCCTTTACTCACCCTACTCTCTTGACTTATTCAAGAGAGTATTCATTCTCAGCTAAAACCCACAGTTAGTGAAGTACTGTGCAAAGGCAGACTGCTTGGTTCTGGCCCATTGGTCAGGTAGAAGGAGGGGGTGAGCAGCGGTTCTCAGGTGACTCGTCTGTGCTGAAGTGCTTCTGCACAGCTCTGGTCATGTTGATAGAGTGCCTCTGCCAAGAACTCATTCCACTCATCCTCATGGAACAATTAGCAATGCTGAGCAGATTCGCAATTAACCGCTCGGTAATTGTCACATGCCCCACTTTCCAAATCAACCGCAGCAATATCTGTTTTACAGCAAAGTTTAATTACAAAGTAAAATCATTTGCATTCTCTGTCATTACCATTTTAAATGACTTATTTTTATATTGTCGGCTCAGACCGACTGAAGATGAGATGAGAGGAGAGGTCTGGGATGAGTTTTTGAAAACTTGCTGCAGTAAGACTTGTTTTAGAACTGCCAAATATGCTAAAGCTGGTTGTTCAGGTTTTTATGTTTGTGCACATACATTAAGGGTAAAATATCATATTTTGGGAGGACATACAGTCAAAGAATTGCGGGACTTGGAGAAAACACAGAATGCATGCACACGGATGCATTTGTCCAAATTTCAATCTTAACCGTTCTATTTAATCAGAAGCGATCTTAAAACAGGGCTTTATGTGTAAAATACCGAACTAACCCTTTAACCAATCATGTCTTGGGGCCCCGAGCTGGCCTGGCAATCGCTTGGTTTGCTTGTCTTGTCGTGACGGGCCTGAGAAGCACTCTGAGGACACAGTTACATCGCAACAGTGTGTTCAACCGGGGGGAGCCCAGTGTAGAAAGGTATTGGGGTTGGCACCCAAAAACCAGTCGTCCAGGCGCAAGCGCTCCGGACAGGGTGGAGAGGTCCACTCTAACCCGATGTTCGCGGCTGCCTGGGGGAGCATGGTAGGGACAGACATCGCATCCTCCTATAGCGCCAAAAGGGAACTCGCAGGACATCGGTAGATGGACCCACAGGAATCCCCTGAACACTAACGGGCACCGTCACTGGAGGGGGAGGTGTGGGGCACCCTGGTCACCAGCCGAAGTAGTTGCTCTAGGTCTAGAGGAAGAGAATCGGGTGTGGATGAGGGGACTCTCACTCTTGCGCTCTCACTCTGAGCTCATTGAGTCTCGATCGTGACGCGATGGTCATGTTCCCACAGGGAGAACATGAGCCATCCATGAGCGCTGCTCGCGTGATCAATGCCCAAACACACTAGACAGCGCTCGTGCCCATCAGAGTCGGACACAAGTCTACCGCAACCAGAAGTGCACAGGCGAGGCATATTTCAAAAGATGTGCCGCATGCAAGCTCTTTTATGAGAGGAAACTCGGTGTTGAAGCGCCCAGGGAGAAACACACTCACTGGAAAACAACTGCACAGATAAGCAGGAAGTGTGTGAACTCGGAGTGACAACGAAATAAAATGACTGTTTACAACCTTCTAACTTAACACAGTCTCATCCCTAGACGTCATATAACTGACCATACGTCAACATTCGGGTACCCTTAAACGTAGGTTAGATGACGATCCTGGGGCGTCATCCAACTGACGCTTTAAATTTTAACGTCAGTTAGGTGACGGGGTAGGTTTAGGTCTGGGGTAGGGTTGGGATTCGATAATGTCATCTAACCAACGTTTAAGGGTACCCTAAAAAGTCGAATGTTGGCGTATGGTCAAAAGCGTCAGTTGTATGACGTCTTGGGATGAGACTGAGCTGTCTGACTCCCTGTTCTCCAATACAATACTTCAAATTTCCACCAGTATTGCTGCTGTAATTGTGGCAATGCTACTTGTTTACAACAGAGACTGGGAGAGTATAATTTTATTTAAGTTTCATTTTGTGATTCAAGAGTTTCAGAGTCAGTAAGTCTCTTAATTAATTTCACCTTTTCATCACATGTCTTTTTATGACAGTAATTATTGTAAATACGTTTTTGTAGGAAAAAATACATTTAAAAACTTTTAAATATATATATATTTTTTTTGGAAAATAATGATTAAGATGCATACACATTCCAGTCGTAAGAAAAATATGCTGCTTTTACACCACATGTGATTAGATTTTAAACTTTTGTTGGTATTTATTCGGTGTACAGGAGGAAAAAGAGAGGGGGCCTTCAGAAACCTTGCGCTCTTACAGGTCGACGGACATTCAAATCCATCGGCGCCACACATTGAACCTCCTAAACGAGGAGAATTTCAGTCGATAGGATCTGGCACACACACCGTTTGTTATCCAATCGTGTTTTCATCCGTCTCTTTTGCCCTGTCTCTCTTACAGGGTTTAGTGTTTCTGGAGTGTCCCTGTGGGTATAGGGTCTATCACACTGCATTTGTTTCAGGGTCTCTCCATTCACTTTCAAAAGGTTAAACAACCTTTTCACCGGCCCGTCAACATTCCCTGGCCTGCCTGGCGGAAAAGTCTGCTCTGGTTTTGTCTCTCGATCGACACTTGTCTCCGCGTTCTGTTGTTGCCTGCGTGGTGCAATATCCATGACAATCATGTTGGGCCTTTGAGTGGGCTGAGCCTGGAGAGGGCCGAGGGGCCACTTTCAGGCTGTAAAGAGCTTTATTTGTGAGGATTTGAAAGAGTAGTGTGAAGGGCCCTCCACTCTAAATCCTCTTCAACAACTCATCCTGCCTCGATGTGCCTTTAACACACACTCTCACACACACACACCCATATGCATCAGTACCACCCTCACGTTCGTATGGCCTGACAGCCATGCTGCCTCGCAGTGAAAGGATGGAGACAGAGAGTAGAGATGTTGAGAAAATGAATGAGCAAGAATGCGGTAAAATGTTTCCCGAGGTAGACGAAGTTTTGTCGAAGAACGGAGAATGAAAAACAGGTTGATTTGCAAATTGAGGTGACAGCTAGAGCGTTAAAAACGAAGCCGACACATCAGCAAATATCCCTCCCTCTCGCTTATGGCTAACAGCACTTGACATGGCGTCAGGGGCGTGTGTGTTTGTGCATATGTGTGCGTGTGTGTTTAGTTAAGGGTCGTGGGAAGTAAAAGCAAACCGCAGCGTATCTATTTTCATGGACCATATGGAAATTCTGTTGTGTTTGTGTTCAAGTCGACAGATAACGGGCGACCCTAACGGTTTTGTGTGTGTAAGCTGAATGGTGTGTATGTGTGAAGCGGGAGGGCACTCTGACCCTAGGCATATGGACAGCCGATCTGGAGGAGGGCTCCCTCAAATGCACTCGCACCCCTGGGACTTTGATTTGTTAATGAATTGCTCTATTGACTTGAATCTTGGCTTGCATCATTAGAGAAAGACCAACAATGCCACTTTCTCTCTCGCCCTGTTTTAGTGCTGAAGTGTGTGTGTGTGAGAGAGAGAGAGAGAGAGGGTAGAGCAAACTATTGTGCAGGCGGTTTAAAACTTCACATTTGTCGCCTGCTTTAGTCTCTCGCTCTTTTTGGCTCAGGCTAATTTGTATTGTGAGGATATAAGACAACTCTCCAGTGTTCAGTGATGCGAAACAACAACCCACAATGCCCTTCAACCCCCCTCCCCTCACCTCACCCTCTGTTCCCCCCTCCTTCCATCTCTCTCTAAACCTCATTCGCTCCCTTCTCTCTCTCTCTCTCTCTCTCTCTCTCTCTCCCTTCCATCCAAATTTATTCAGGGCCCCTCCCGTGTTCATTAGCATGTTTGACAATGATGTTATTGTGCGGGTGATACCTGCTTTACAAGGGCCAGATTATTGTGTAGGGTTAGTGTTAACACAACAAGTACAAGCTCTTCTGTCTGAGGGACACACTGTCTGTCAACAGCCAGCAGCAGCTGTTCTATTGCGGGGCACAACATAGCCTCTCTGTTTCTCGCTCACACACACACACACACACACACATAATACTTCAGTTTTCAAAATTGTAACCGTCTAACAGTGTGTATTAAATACATGCGAAACACCTTTTTCCTAGACCAAAAATTTAAGGAACTACATTTCTTTTATTTCTTCTTACGTTGCTTTTATCTTAGTAATAAGTGTTCATATATGAATGTTTATGCATTATAGTCTCACAGAAGGATTTCAAATGAAGATAGATATGCCTCCAGATCAGGTTTTTTTTTTTTTTCCTCACGCATAGCGATGACATGGTATCAGAAGAATACAGTGCTTGGAATAGGGACTATGTATGTGTGTTTAATTGTCTTTCTCAGTCAATGGTTGTGGTTGGGAGTTTTCCAATTTACACTTTATCCACTCAGTCAAATTTTCAGTTTTTACTAAATGACAAAAAAAGAAAAAAAAAACCTAAAGCAGGAGTAGAAAATGCCAAAATAATTGTATTTATATTTATGGGATAAATATCCATTTTACGAAATTTCTTAAGAAACCAGGTTACACTTTACAAGATGGTCCCATTAGTGAACATGAACTAGCAATGAGCAATACATTTATTTTACACTATTTATTCATCTTTGTTAACATAAGTTAATAAAAAATACAACTGCTCATTGTTGGTTCATGTCAGCTAAAGTCCATTAAACAGTACTAACAGATACAAGTTTTTGTATTTTAAGAATGTACTAGTAAATGTTAATCTTACATTAACTTTAAATTATTTTTCATTGTTAGTTCATGCTAACTAATGTAGTTAATTAATGTGTACTTTATTGTAAAGAATTGAATTGATCTAAATTCCCACAACTGTTTTAAACATAACATAATAAGATATGTTTCTTAAGCACCAAATCGGCATATTGAGATGATTTCTTGAGGATCATGTGACACTGAAGTCCGGAGTAGTGATGCTGAAAATTCAGCTTTAACGTAATTTTACATCTTTTCTAACAGTTTTTTGGAAGGGCCTTTCCTGAAGACATTCAGTTGCTCGGTATCTTAAGGTGTGCTATACCAGTCATATCTCTATAAGTGTATCCACACTGGTACACAAAGTGAGTGAAAACAGTCTTTTATCTAATCATGTTGAACTTGTGCTGACAACAGCAGACATGGTGGGTCTAAAAGACTCTTTTCTCCCCCCTCTTCCTCTGCCACAGTGGGCATTGTGTTTGAGTCAGTCAGGGAGCTCTTATCTAAAGTCACCTTGCAAAAGCCACAGGGGCTAGTCAGTGTCACACACACTTTACTGCAAAGAAAAAACAGAAAATATGACAGATGCTCTCAATCGCATTTTATTACATTTTAACTTCTATGCAAAGGCTTGGGGCCAGATTTATTAAACAGGGCAAATTAGCGTGAGAGCGCAATCTCATAAATGCACGGATGGGAGTGTAACGTTCTGAGCAAGATCTCCTGAAGACGTACAAATTAAAGAACACATATGCAGCTGGGTCATTTCCATCATGACCAACGTAAACTTCCTAGAGCAGAGCAAATTAGCGTCTGGTTTAAGACATGCTCTTTTGAAATCATGGAGCGAATAATGGCACAAATACCGACTTGCTTCAGCCTGCGGTGGACATCCAACCCGACCCACATCCAAGTGTGATGTCAGAAGCCACGCCCATATCCAAACTCGTTGCGTATCCTCATTAACCACACTGAAACCCACACAAAATATACCCTGATGATAAAAAAAAATAAATAAATAAATAAATATTCTGGAACCTACATACTGAAACTCACCTAGAACCTACCTTAATACCTGAAACCCACTCAAAACCATCCCTTTTCAGCGCTAATGTTTGACTGTGTGTCTTTAGTAAATCCTGACAGTATTTTCTAATGCCATAACAAGTTTTTTATTTATTTATTTTTTTAATTTATTTATTTATTTATTTATTTTTGCCAGCACAAGCTGTTAGTGAATCTGGTTGCTTAAAATAACACTGATTTGTGTACAATCATTAGTTTAACACATGCTTCATTATAAACTCTCTGAAGGGTGGTCACTTTTCGGATTGTCTGTGTCTGTACTTCCCAGCTTTAGCATAATGGCTGCTCACCTACCGTTCGGGCTTGGCAGGCTGTATATCCTGTCAGTGCAAGCAGGGGGTAACGGGCTCACTGTTAGGGTTTCCTGCCCACTGGTTCTGCTGAGCTCACAAACAAATGTGTTACACATGTAAGAATACACACACAGCAATTGCACTAATACACATTGAAACAAAGAGAGTTTCATGTGCACACACACACACAGTGTACAGTCCTGCTGTGACTCCTCCTGATAGTGTTCCAGCTCTATTGTCTGTATAGAGGATATGTCTCTCTCACTCCCCTGGGCCTTGGCCCTGGACACACGGGGCATGACGCAAGTCTTATTCCCCCAGACCTCTGCCGCACCGGGCGGGGTTCCCCTGCCGGTCAGCTTTGGAGGGGCGTAGCTCCCCGAGGGGCCATAATTAGGAGGAACTGTACAGTAGCAGTTCTAAATTTAGTGTAATGGTACGGGACAATATTTAGATCAATTCAAAAGTATTTATTATTGGCCTACGTTGACTCTTAGGAAGTATAATATATTTTTTGATATCATTGTTGTCAGACCTTATTCCTGTTTTCGAATATGGTATTAAAATGTAATCTTGACCAACAGAGATTTCATTTATTCCCCATTAAAGTCGTTAGCTATGTACTACCATGGCTTGAAATAGCTGCCCAGGGGCATTACAAATATGACCACCAAGGGTCATGAAACCCAAAACCAAGTTTTGTTTTATTTTAACAGAGTAATGTGTGTTTAACATCATTGACGACAATGCTGCCATATGGTAATATTAATTGTAGGATAAAACTTTTTTACTTTAAGCTTTTTTTTTTGCTATATTTATCTTTCCGTTAAACATTTTCTCATGCCGCTTTCTTGTACTCTATCTATCTATCTATCTATCTATCTATCTATCTATCTATCTATCTATCTATCTATCTATCTATCTATCTATCTATCTATCTATCTATCTATCTATCTATCTATCTATCTATCTATCTATCTATCTATCTATCTATCTATCCATCTATATATATATATATATATATATATATATATATATATCACTGACTCATTGGTATCTCCTAATTACAGTAAGTGAGAGATATATTTATGAATGAAACATTAGTGTTTGTTTTCCTTTATAAGAGTTTTTGCATCACATAAATTCTCTTCAAAAGATCCAGAGATTATTTATTCGTCACAAATAATCTTCAAACAATATTAAAGATGCAGCAAGTTATGTATAATGCAGAGTACAAATGCAAATGGCTGTGCATTTATTTGTGCATTAAACTCTAGATGTCAAGGGAAATGTGTGTAATTGTGAGCTTAGAAACCATATTATATGTTTGTTTTATTGTGTGTAATGGTCAATTGCAGCATGAATTTGTGGGAAGCTTTGATGATTTTTTTTCTCAATGATAGCAAAATAATACTGTCTGACTCAGAAACCATTGTTGTGTTGTCAGTCTTCCCCCTCTACTCCGGCTATTACCACGGCCACTTTTCTTGGATTTTACTGACTGTTGTGACAATTACTCTAATTGGTGCTCAAACAAGGGGTTTCTCCGCTCATAATATATACGTAGGCTACGTAAACAACAAGGTGTGAAAGGCCGTGCTGAATGTGAATAAGTCACGGCTGAAGGTCGTTCTTTTAAGGCAGCAATTATTTTTGATATACAAAAATAATAATATTGTAAAATATGGTTTCATTTTGAAATAACTGTTTCTGTTTTAACACAGTTTATTTCAAAAGCTAAAGCATTACTTTGATGATCCACGATGCATTTACTAACGTTAACAAATTGGCTTTTGTTGTAAAGTCTCTCTTTGTTTTTGTTCATTTGTTGTGACTAGCAGGAAAGACCAATGTCCAGGTCAAAATGCTTATATGCAATCTGAGTGCACACCACAGCTGTGTGCAAGAGCTCATACGGGTTTGATGGAGTTTCAGCAGGGGCTCCGCAGGGGCCTCCAGCCTGTCAGTGTCTATGTCTCTGATTTTACACGCTGACCTGGACAAATGGTAAATTATACACTGTCAGCCCTTCACACCCTTGCACTCTCATGAGCGCAGACTGACTGCTGCCTCAGACCATACAGATAATAACAGTAATGCTCGGCATAAAAATTAGCCATGTTTCTTTATCAAGAGCTCTTTTTTGGGGGAATATTTAATTGTGATAATTTATTAATGGCGTACGTTCTGAATGGGATGGGTGTGAGTGTGTGTTGGGGGGTTGGGTGACCTCTCACTATTGTACTTATATTGCACTTTGACATCCCTTCAAATTTACTTTGACAACATCCCATCTTCATTCTGTCACAATATGAATATGAAATGATTCCAGGCCAATTAAAAATGAATAGAGTCTATGACCTTTTGGCCTTTAGTGGTAGTTGGAAACTGTCTTGGGCCTGTCAGTGTGACATGGTGATGGCAGAGGCCTTTAACTATGACAGTCGTAAAAAATGTACAACATGGGGCTGTAAGAGTAACATGACACTTTTGTAAGCACTGAGGTGGCTAATTCTGTGTTTACATTGTCCCAAAGGTGAACAACCCAGTGTCACAGTACATAACCTACATAACATATCATATACACATAAACATATCAAAATAGCTTTAAATGTCTTTTAGTAACAGAATAGCTGTTAAAAATAATAACAATAAATGTATCTATAGGGAAACCAAAAGTAGCTCACCTATTCCCTTTATTTTCCATACATGAATCCTATAATTAATAACATGCCTCATATCATGCTTTTTATATATTTGTTTATTATTATTTATATGCTGATTTTGAAGTAAATAAAAAAATGACTTTACAGACTCACAGTTGTTACTGTTGTAATTATATATATATATATATATATATATATATATATATTAGGGCTGTCAAAACGATTAATCGTGATTAATCGCATCCAAAATAAAAGTTTGTGTTTACATAATACATGTGGGTGCACTGTGTATAATTATATATATATATATATATATATATATATATATATATAAATACACACACATGCTTGTATATAATTATATATAATAATTGTATATAATGTATATATATTTTAGAAATATTTTCATGTATATTCTGTATATAGATTTATATATAATTTATATTATATATAAATATAAATATTTTATATATAAATAATATTTTTTTTTCTTAAATATACATGCATGTGTGTTTTTTATATATATACAAAATAATTATACACAGTGCCCCCACATATATTATGTAAACAGAAACTTTTATTTTGGATGCGATTAATTGCGATTAATCGTTTTGACACCCCTAATATATATTAAAATATCACATAATCTTTGTGCTGTTGGAGGTCTAAAAGTAAAAAAAAAAAAAATAATAGTTATTATTTTGATATAAATAAAACCGAAAAAGGTATATGGCTTCAAGCGCATCTCTGCTTCTAGTATAAGTCAGATCACACATACAGTAATAAAAGTACACTGATTTCTTATCACATTTAGAGAATGACTGACTGTAGGCCAATGATCACCCTTCATTACCCATAATTCCCTTGGCTTTATAAGACACAGAGCAGATATGCCTGATTTGCTGCAGTCTGTTCTGTCTTTCACTCTCCCACAGCTCAATTGTCTGTGGCAGGATGGAAGTTTTCCGCTCCAGTCTATGGAGTCTGTCATTCTAACGGCACATTAGCAGTTGCGTTTCATTCTGCCCACCGCTGCGCTCGTAGGAATCACAGTTTTTATCACGTTTATGTCTGAGCGTGGCATCTGCTGAGAAAGACATTAGTCATTTGTGAGCCTTTTCATACACTCACTCACTCACTCACTCATTCGTATCCCTCCCTCACTCTCTGTTTGTGTGTCCTGTCTCTCGCTCTCCTTTAAAATGTCAGCGTCTAAGCAGGCCGCAGCCTAAGCCAGACGTGTTTGAAGTGAGGGGAGCTGAAGTCCAAGCCCATTAGAATAATCTGAATGCTGTGGTTTGATTAATGTGACTGCTACTGTGCTGTTGTGCTACTGTAGAATGAAGTCGCTGGAATTGGACTGTACATTAGAGACGTGCTTTGATCTGAGAGCTATCAACAAAGACCACACTGGGCTGTCAAACTTTATCACATGCTCAAAGACATCAATTAAATCCAAATGCAAAATTATAACATGCTGTTTTTCTGCTAAGAGCAGCCAAATGTGACTCACAAAAAAGCCATTTATTTGTTTAGTTTGATCTTTTGTAGTCCACTTGATCCCGACAAAGGAAAAAAGATTTATAGTACCATTAGCCCCTGGTCATGGTCTCCATGTGTCTGTCCACTGAGGTAAAGCTCAGTCAGTGAAAGACACAGCCCAGACTCTCACAGGAACAGGAACGCTGACATTTTCATTAAAAGGTCAGAGCTCTCCAACTGATATGCTTTTATTTTAAAGTCAGATCATAGTGGCAAACACCATAGATGTGAACTTGAGAGAGTCAGAGGAGCTGGAAAGGTCTAATGAGATCAAGGCCAGAGCAGACAACCCGCTTCATGGATCTACCTGTGCGGCATACTGGTTAAAACACAAGGTCTCATGCAAAATGAAAGACAAGAGTAAACAATCAAACCTCAATAGTGATGTTGTGCCTACAGCAAGGACATCTATTTCTAAGTGTTGGCTGGTTTAAGGAGATTTAAAAATCATAGAAAAGACTTAATTGTGGATAAATAGAGCAGTAAATGAAAATTCTGAGTGTTACGCCTCTGTAAATTGACTTAAAAGAAGTCCTCATTTAGAGCTGCAAATCTGCAGCTGGAAAATGTTCTCTGAAAAAGGATTAATATAATTTGGTAATCATTTAAATACCAGTAAGGACCCACAGTGTATCTGTTCAGCATAAAATAATTTGAAGTGTAAATTAAATAGCTTATTATTCCTTTCTCCTTTTCCCTCAGGGACTTTTTTGCTCTTAACTTTTTTCCTCTTTCTCTTTAGTATGGGCAGTCATTTCTTTAGAGGATATAAAATTATGAAAGAACGCTATGCTTTTCTTCAGGAGATGAATATCTGTTTTATTTTTTTTTCTTCTTCAGTCTTCTATCATACATCACTGAGGCCACATTTACACTGCCGGCCATGATGCCCAATTCCGGTTTCTTGACTATATCCTTTTTTTTTTTTTTTTTTTTTTTTTTTTTTTGATGACCAGCTTACATCTTTTAAAAAAAAGACACATATCCGATATCCGCATTCACACTACAAACTAGGCGAAAAACTCAAGGTACATCTGGTAAAGCTTTGGTCAAAAATAAGTGAAAACGGCACAATTTGCAATGGACACAGACTATATGATAATAAAATCTTTAAAGTGCCATCTTTATAGCTCAGCAAAACTTTGGGTTGAGCCTTCGGTCCCCATTGCGTCATTGAAAAGAGTCATATGATTGCAGTTGGTGTCCACCTGAGTAGATTTGCCACAGGCGCTTCTTCAATAACGTCCGATTCATATCGTTTTATTTCCACATATGAATTAGGCCTGAAACTGATCTGAGAATATCGGAATCCATATGTTTTTGTTTTTTCCTGCTTACACGTTCGTGGATCATATCCAATCTGTGGAGCATGTCTTCATATTCTTAGGATTACGATTTCAGTCTGTTCTTCTCATTATAAATGTTTTGATGAATCAGTTATGATAGGCATAATGAAATTCAAAAGAAGTGACTGTTAAGCCAAATCAAAAGCTTGATTGCTCTGCCTGCAGCTTTATTCATGCTTTTCCACCCAATATTTTCAATGTTGTGAAACCTAAATCTTGCTAAGAGTTTTTGTGTAGGAACTGTGGCTGTAATTGACATTAATTCATTACATATGTGATTGAAAACACACTATATAGTTTTAATGTTATATTTATCTTCCTTGGTATGTATGAGCCTTGAGCTCTGATTGTGGACTCACAAAATTATGAGAAAGATTAAATTGCTCATGTAAAAATCTTGTGGAATTTACATACAGGACAGGGTGCATTATACATTAGTTACATTGTTAAACAGATTATTTTTTATAACTATACTATACAAATTGACAATGCTACTCTATCTCACGACCAATTCGTACGAATTCGTACGAGTGATTCAAAAGTGGCTAATTCGTACTAATTCATACAACCTCACTCGTACGAATTCGTACGAATTGCCTAAATCCACGTGATGGTTATGTTTAAGGTCGGGGTTAGGGGTAGGTCAATCGTATGAATTCATCAACATGACATCACGACTTTTGCGTAAACATACACGCCACTTTCGAGTCAAGTGGCGTGTTATCTCTACGCATTTTGAGCTATCCGCGTGTATCCGCGTGTATGCGTGTATGTCTACGCCATTAACGTCCGCGTCATTCCGCGTGTCTGTACACGCGCGTCAAATGTCCAGTCATAAATGCCATTAACCCCAGTGACGGTTAAGTTTAGGGATAGGGTTGAGGTAAGTCATATCTTTTTTTTTCACTAGGATGGTAAGGGAACAGTCATAAATGCCATTAACCCCAGTGACGGTTAAGTTTAGGGACAGGGTTGAGGTAAGTCATATATTTATATAACGTTAAGTCAACGGCGTTCATAAACACGCTGAAAAGCGATTATGCGTCTTGATAGCACGCCAAAAATGCAAATACGAATTGGCGTGTCATACACACGCTACTTCATGAGATCAGTCTGGAATTCATACGAATTGGCCAATTCGTAAAATATGTACGATTTCACAAAAATCGTACTAATTCGTACGAGTGAGGTCGTTCGAATTGTTACGAATTAGCCACCTTGTAAAATTCGTACGAATTCGTACGTGAGATCGGGTTGGACAATTCTAGTGGAATCTACACAGAAGGCAGTGTCAATTAACTAAATGCAGCCAAGTGCTTTCATAGTCTGATATTGTAAATAATGTAGCATTTCTGGTGAGCTCTATACATATATATATATATATATATATATATATATATATATATATATATATATATATATATATACTGTTACAAATCAGAGAAAGGAAACCAACAGCACAAACTTGAGAAAGCTACTGTAACACACAAGTGTGTGGTGTTGAGTGACTGAGTGAAACAGACAGATACAGGCAGACAGAGAGGGCTTCAGACTGTTTGGGGTAACTGCATGGCAGATATTAGAGGTGAGTGTGTGTTTATGAATGTGTAAGACGATTTGGTCCTGACAGCTGCGTGGGCCCCTGTAATGCCTCCTCTTGGTGGAGGCCAAGGCCCCTGTCCTGCTGTCAGTGAACCTATCAGCTTTCATGGATCATCTCTTATCTGCTGAATCTGGCACTGACCAAAGTGCACTGCCATGGTTCACACAATGTGCAAATACGTCTTCTCGATGTATCTTGGTCTTTTAGAGGTAGATAAAAAAAAAATTTGATGAAATGACAAAAAAAAAGGAATTGAGAGAGGAAAATGAGCAAAGTTCAGTGGGACAGAGACATTCACAGAGCTATACAGCCAATCAGTGTATATGTATGTGTTTGTGTGTTTTGTCTGTTTGGACAGATGCACAGACCCATCTTTGGGTTTCTGTCAGTGATCAAAGTGAGTGTTGATGTGGAACAGATTCATGGGCAATGTCTTATCAGCTTGTGCTTTAGCCCCCATCCATCAGGCCCAGCTCTGCACCCTTTCCCCCCACCCTGACAGCACCCTAAACAGCCTGCATTAATCACCACACATCCCTCAATCCGCACCCTCCTCCGCCCAGGCCAGGTGTCCTCCCCTGGGGAGATAGGACAGGCTCAGTCTCGGAGGATGGATGAGGACAGGGTTCGGTATCAGTGGAGCCTCAAAGGGAGAACGCTGGTGTGAGGTTTTGGGGTCGAGGGCATGTGTCAGCTCCTATGTGAAGAGTGTTGTTATGGTTGGAATCAGCATGTGCAGACAACAAGGCACTCTCTTACACATTCCCGATACCTCTTCTTCACAGATACCCAAAACCCCAACTATAAAATCTGTACACCTTAATGATCATTAACACATAGAGTCACACACCTGAGAGTTCTTGATGATGATCTTCCTTCTGCCTCGTGAAGATGCCAATGTTGAATGATTTGCATTGAGAGTGAGTGGACTTTACAGTGGTAAACTGACTGAGACGTTTTCAGAAAGTGAACCAGACAAACATCTGTTTGCAACTTGTGATGATAGTATATCTCATTCTTAACCTACTGGACTGTTCTCTGCCTATCAGTCTCTGGTATATGTGCTTTGCCCTAATACAAAAACCAGATGACACTTGATTCAGACATAATTAATCATCACCAAGTGTGAAGTTCTTACAGCTGATCATTTAATTTAAGTCTATTCTAGCCTTTTTTTTTTTTTTTGCTGTGTGTGTGAGAGACAGTACAGATTTCTTTACGATCACTTTTGATACATTTCTGAAGAATATAATTAATTTCTTTACTGTATATTCACACAGTAAAGACCTGTGCAGTGACTTAACTTGTCTGTTACTTGAGACGAGCATTGTCTCCCCACACTGTGTCTGCCTCCTGCTTACTTTTCTCTTCATATGTGATGTCTTACATCACATTAAAAAACGGTACACCCTTCATATGAATCTGAAGTACATCTGGTATGATTTACACTGTGTGATTCTCTGAGATAATAATCAGTCTTTCTCATGACAGCCTTATTTATAATATTCACAGAGGTTGGGTCTCACCACTCGGGTGTGTTAAGACTCAACTCTAAAAGCCTTGTGCATGAAAATGAAATATAACTACGCCTCACTGACCAGGTCAAGAACCTAATTTCCGTTGGACTCCTAAAGGGGCAGTTTGAACAATTTGGCTTGAGAAAATGTTTGTAGTCTGTATGTGTGAGTGAATGAGAGAGAGAGAGAGATAGAGAGAGAGAGAGAGAGAGGTGTGTGAAGCAGACGTGGGGTGATCAACCTGGGCCCTCTGTATTTATGATGCACTTTTGTGAATACATTACAGCTGTCATGATGAAATAAGTGACATACTTACACACCGTTCGAGCTCTCTGAGGAGGAGAACAGAAGGAGGGGGGAGGGGAGATAAGAGAGGAGGTAATTAATACATTCATCTTTTTTACGATATCATTTTTCAGACGTATATGATCACAATG
>CM075864.1:35693422-35782033 GCA_038021265.1 Cyprinella venusta
TGAATCATTACTCCATTATTTTATTATGGAGTAATGCCTGTTCCCCAAAGTTTCCTGAAGAGACTACACATTATAAAGTAGAACTTAAGTGTGCCATGCTGTCAGGTCTAAAGATGCTGAACTAGTTCAAAGCTTAATAATAATAATGGCTTCAGTGAAACAGGCTTGCAAAAAAAAAGTTTAGTGATATTTAAAGGTGCAATGTGTGATATATCTGTGGCTCTATTGACAAAAATGCAATATAAAATCCATAACTATGTGTTTTGTGGTGTATAAAGACCTTACTTAATGAACCGTAAAGTTTATATTACGTTAGAATTAGTCATTTATTTCTCCATAGGCGCGGGAATCCCCTTCTATGAAGGTAGCCATGTTGTGACGTCATATTTCTACCGTAGCCGACAGTGGACAACAGAGCGCGTTTCGTATATAACCGGAATAGAAAGCAGTAGAAAAAGACGCGGCAGAATTTCCGAAGAAAGATGGACCAAACTTATTGTTCAGGTATCAGAAAACGGGTAAATCTGCTTCAAAGAAGAGAAAGTATGATGAAGCTAGAAAAATAAGGCAGAATGTCAATATTTGCTAAACTTGTGTAATATGGCTTCATATAATCGTTGTTGCCCAGTAAATGACAAGTTAAAATATGAAAACATTCAACTACTAACTAACGTTACAGTAACAGGGGTATAAGTGCACAGAGCTACTATGTAAATAACGTTATCACTGTGTGCTTGGATAAAGTGCAGACGGTCCGTATATAATAACGTTACAATAACTTCATAAATACAAACCTCGGGAACAGCTCTCCGGTTCCTTTGGAGGGCTAACACTCTTTCTTCATCCCCTGAGCCATCGATCCGGCGGGTAGGTCCTCCTCTGCCTCTTCCTTCCCTGACTGCACCTACAACACCTCTGCCTCTCCGTCCTCTCCCTACCTCTCCCTCTTAGTTAACTCTGGTGCGTATTTAGGTTGCTCCTGACTCTGAAAACGTGTATAAACAATGCTGTCCGAGTGATGCCTCTGAAATCATAACGTTAACTATTTCCCCTTACGCAGCTGATTTGATGCTCTTATTCTTAGCTCTTATCTTAGCATAGAAACAAGCTATGGTAAAATCAGTGAATTAAAACACTAACACAATAATGATCAAATAACATGTTGATTTACTGAATAATTAAGTAAATAGAATTTAATAAATACAAGATTAAAAAACCTCATTGCTTGTCTTGCTACTCTCTGCAGATTCAGACGACGACAAAGTTTATTCGCTTTGACATTATCCTACGTTGGCCACCGTAGCTTCAAAATAGAGTTTGCAATTGGAGGGAGAGGCCGCGAGTGACTTGCTGTTTGCAATTCGCGAGTCTCACCACTAGATGCCGCCAAAAAGCTACACAATGCACCTTTAATCATCATATTTATCATTTCATTTAAAAAAATAAAATTATGCACAAGGAGCAATATATATATATATATATATATATTATCAGCAAGGATACATTAAATAGAAATTTATACTTTTATCAGCAAAGATACTTTAAATTGACGAAAAGTGAAAGTCAGATATCACTGTTACAAAACTTACTGCAAATAAATGCTTTTCTTTCATCATTTTCTTTCATTTCAAGGTTTCCACATTAAGCAGAGCAACCGTTTACAACATTGATAATAATACGAAAAGTTTCTTGAGCAGCAAATCAGCACATTAGAATGATTTATGAAGGATTATGTAACACTAAATATTGCTGAAAATTCAGCTTCGCCATCACAGGAATAAATTACATTTTAAAATGTATTAAAATAGAAAACGGTTATTTTAAAATGTAATAATATTTCAGAATATTGCTGTTTTAATGTTTTTTAATTGAAAAATGCAGTATTGGTGAACATAAGAGACTTCTTTCATAAACATAAAAAAATCTTACTTTTTTTTGGGGGGGGGGGGGGGGGGGTTCAGAAGTGAATTTCTTCATTTAAATGTTAAGGATAAGTTGAGCTCACTGGAATAATAGAGTGCAGAAATTCCTTGATAAATAACCAGTGTAGCCAATTTTATTAACACCACAAGAGCTATAGTCTATATCAGAACAATGCCTCATAACACTTGACAGTGTAATAGCTTTGAATCATGTTCGGCATTTTACAGCTGAACATCTTACAACAACTTGTTTTAATTCCACATATGTGCATGTATCCAAACAACATTTCCAATAAAAGGAACAATAGAGCTTTGAGTTGTCCTTAGAAATGGAGAGCTGCTATTGTGGTTGAAGATATCATTTCAATCGCATCAATATGACAGGGCCTTTTAAACCCAACCCGAAGAGAACAAAGACTTCAGTTCCTTAACAAATGTATGGGGGGATGCCGAACCCTCATGCCTCTATTTCATTCTTTCTTTTGCCCATTTTCTTTCTTTCTATTTTTGCTCCCTCAAGCAGGGGCATGAACTTGGTTGGGCTCGACTTAGCCCCCCTTGCCGAATACCACATTTGGAACACACTGCCACAATTGGCTGAATAATCTCACCCCCTGTCACAAGGACCTCACATTCACATATAAACCAATTCAACAATACCCACACTGAGCACAGATAGCTGGATCATGCACAGAGACACGGAGAAAGAGAGCGATTGAGTGGAGGACAAGTGTTCTAACTTTTCTCATGTCAGTTTCTCCTCAGGGGTAAGACTTGTGCAGAGAGATGGCGGGGAGGGGGGCGTGTCTTTTAAAGACACTGCTTTGAACTGAATTCATGGCCTATTTGCATAAGCAGATTTGGTCTGAGTGAATGGCTGAAGCTCTGTGTCTGGTCATTAATATGCGAGCTAATTCAGTCCAATGTAAGCCCATTGAGAGCGTACTAAAGGCCAGTTATCCGAGCCCTATTGTTTAGGGTCTAAACCAGCTCCAGCAGTTGTTACAAATTACATACTTAATTGATTTAAAATCTGCCATAAACCACACAATCAGTAGGGAAGCCGTACCATTGGCCGCTGAGAAATTTAGAGAGTAAGTGCGGTTCTGTGGATTAAAACAACACAGCATGTGGACGAATAATATGTGTAACTGCAAAAGACACGCAGCCTCTAAAGTGGAAGGCTTGGGTAGAAGCAGGGGCAACACGGCATATGTTCACAGGTTGTTTCTACACAATACTCAACTCAAAAGCTTCTGCATTTAGAACTGTAAGATATATATGAGACAGCTGGACAGAATCAATATTATTCCCATTTTCCATATAATACGATAATCAGGAAAAAATACTAAGTACTTGTTTGACTGTAAGCAAAGGTTGTGGGAAGTTTTCTTCACACATCAAATGTCTCAGTGAAATCTGTTTATCAGTTAGACTAAAAATCAACACCTGGGATATAAAAGTGCATGACACCCTGAAAGCGCTGATTTACCGAATCCTCTCCATCCAAAAATCCTCTTAACATATGCACTATTTTACGTGAACATCTGAAAATAGGATGAAAAAGAAGTGTTTAATGATGTTTGAGAGAATAAGAAAATGAGTTTGAGAGCAAAATTGTATGTGTGTGTGCTAAAAAGAGAAAGAGAGCGAAAGTGTGTGTCATGTTGGGCAAGAAAACACGCTCAGTCAGATGTAATCTTGTTTAATGTACCTCTGCTCTACTGAGAGCTCTAAGCCCTTCGCGTGTGAGTAGTATTAGTGCGCAATCTCTCTCTCTTTCTCTCACTCCCATTCTCTCCCGCTCTCTTTTTTGTCCCGCTGACCCCCTGCTTCAGCCACCGCCATTGTAAACCTCTGTCTAACCCATGTGTGTAGGGGCCAACTTCGTTCCTTACCCTTTTCTCTCCTCTCTCTAGCCCAGATACGGCACATCAAAGCCAGAAGAGACACTCTTTGTGCTTACTGCTCCCTTGACTCTCAACATGTGGTTTTGAAGGCTCGAAACATCGGCCCCTTTTAACCCATTCTGAGGAGATTAGGCAGCGCCTTCAGTTGAGCATTAGGGAAACTATAGTAACCAATAAGCCGTATGTCCGTGAATGGAAACTATGTATCTTGTCAGAGAAGAGCTGTCGGGACATCACGATCCCAGACAAGTTCCTCTGCGGGGCTTTGGCACCCTTGACAGGGGCCCCTTCTTTTCAGGCCAACACAAAGTGACACACCAGAACCCCCCTCTACACCCCTGCTCTGCACAGACGCGCTCCTAATAGTAATTTAAATTCAACAGAAATGGCAGAAGTAAAAAAAAAAGTTGTTTTCCGCAGAGGCACAAGCATTTAATTATCGCAGGCCAACATTTTTTGGCTTGTTTATGCGTGTACCTCGCTCACAACTGTGAGAGCAAAAGCTGTGCTGAGATGCTAACCGTGGAGGGGCTAAAAAAAGCTGTCGGACGGATAACCCATGGTCCGTGTGAGGAGACATGGGAAATAAAGCCGGCTGTAAACTGTGTGTTTTTCTGAAGAGGAGCATGTGTGCATATGTATCTTGCGGTGATGGGGAAGGGCCAAGCTACTCTGCTGGCTCAGGCTTCATTAAGAGGTGTAAACAGATCTCGGCAGGGCCCGGTGGCGCACACATGCATATACACACTGGCAGGGCAAGGAGCAATACTACTCATGCCCACTAAGTCATACGTTCTCCCTTACACAGACTCATTGGGCAGGGCCTGATGGTAGGCCAATCAGATGCTGGCTTCTCGGTAAGCCTTGTGTGAGCTAAAGACTCCAAGCAGTGGCAACTCATTAAAACTGAGATCCTGGAGCAACTGTCAAGCCACTAGCAACTGGAAGCAACCTCTTGCATGCTAGGAGCAGACCAGAATCCCAGACCCAAACAGCCTGACGCATTACAGCCCACACATGCAGGGATCAGGCCCTCCCAAACAGCATGATGTATACTTGACATACCTCATCTTAACACTGCCATATGCTAAACAATGTTGGCAAAGAAATAGTGTATTATCAAAACTGTGACGTTTGTGGTACTTTCATAGGGATGCGTGAGATATGTTTAATTGATCATTTCAGGCAATATAACATTTTAAAAGGTTGTTCAGACCTAACATAATTTTAACACTAAACATATTGTTAGAGGTAAGCTTTAGCAAATCTCAAAATGTATAATAAGGCAAACTTATGGCACGTAAAAGGATAATCACAGAATGGTTTGTCGGAATTCACATTTTAATAGTATTTATAGCTCCTAACTTAAAACAGGCAATGAGACTACCTCAGAGGAACGATTACCTCAAAATGTATGTCCGTATGCAAATTTGAGGGACTTTGTTTAAATGAAATACATAAACCTTTTTAGCTATTGTCACGTGTTAGTGATTACCCCTGCCATAGGATGCCAACCACTGCTGAACATTTTAACGTTGTGTTGCATGAGTTCGCGTTTTTCATTGAACATTATAAAATAAATCACTTTTTAATATAAAATATGCATCGGATATCGGCCATAACATGCACTCTAAAAAATGCTGGGTTGTTTTAACCCAATTTTGGGTCAAATATGGACAAACCCGAAATGTTGGGTTAAAAATGTAATGTAAAAATTTAACCCAACGGCTGGGTTAGTCCATATTTGACCCAAAATTGGGTTAAAACAACCCAGCATTTTTTAGAGTGTGGAAATAATTATGAGCTTCTCGGAAGCGGCCAAAATTTCACATTGTACATTTTTCCCCATTTTGTGTGTATTTGCTTGTGATCAAGAAATGCTCCCTGACAGAGGGATGCTGTATCATCAGTCAGGAGCTTGGCCCATTTTTATGTGGTTTTTGGAACCTTCTGGAGCGTTCTTTGGGGTGACTGCTCCTCCACATGGGTCACTCTGATGCTGACCCGTATTCTAAACCGGGCTACTGGCAGCCAGCCTGCTTCCGTCTGTTGGGCATATTGGGCCGTTTAGTGGGGTGCTTGTGAAGATCAAATGGGTTAAGATGGTCCTTCTCCGTCTGTTGGGAGAAAAAGAGCATCAAAAAGGTGTAAATTTCACTTCCCCACTTTTGATTAAGTCAAGCATGAAAAGAAATGTAATACTCTCGAGTGGCAAAGGCTCTACACTATTGATGCAGTTACTTCTGCTTGAGAGGAGCCAGTGAGCCTGCAGGGAGTGGAGCTGAGGCTGGGCTGGGTAAAGACACGGCCAGATGGAGGGCTTTCTCTGCTTCTGAAAGGAAGCTTAAGAGCTCCCTTCCTCAATCCCTCTCTATACTGCCTGGGTGCTATCCCAGCCCAGCTTGCCCCCCTTAACCTCACAAGCTCTCTCTCCCCTTCTTTCTCTCTTTCTCTCTCTCGCTCAGTAGCTTTCACCATATGGGCTTGTTTAAAAACTCCAACAGCTTGCTAAACACAAGCACAACAACACAGTATTCATAACTTGTGTTATCCAACGGAGACCTCCCCTATCGCAATCACACACAGAGGCAGACACTTGTCCTCCATGAACCTCACAACTTCAGTGACATTTAACTCCAGTTCATTATTTAAGTTCTGCTAAGTTATAATAGTTAGTGAAATAAATAGTTAACGTATATTCAGATGTTTTATAAAATACATTACAAATGAATTCCCATTATTCAAAAGTTATATTTTTTTCAGCAAATGGAAACCCGTTGCAAATTGTTGGGAAATAAAATAGGTTTTATTTTAGTAGATCTCAAATTTTAAATCTTAACCTCTTTTCTTCTTTTCATGTCAGTAAAAGCATTTACATTTACTCATGTGTGTATGTATATATATATATACTGTATATAGATATATATATATTAACATGATGAGCATTATAAACAAATGTCCTTATTTAATAATAAACAATTTAAAAGGTCATATGTTTAGAATGCAGACTTTTTTGTAATCGACACCACCAGCTGGGATGATTGAATTGATTTGAATATAAAATGAAATATAATAAATAAAAATAAATTAAATATGTATATATATATATATATATATATATATATATATATATATATATATATTGATAATTTGATATAAATCAATTCTGTTCAGTGCATTACTCTGATCTCCCTAAATAGCACTGTTCATTATTACTAGTCTTTAATGACAGACCTTTCCCAAAGTGAAATTCAACCCTAGAAATAGTCTGTCCAGTATTCTGGGGACAGAGGAATGGAGAGGCTTTTGAAAGGACTTAATAGAATCTTTACCCACTCCAACAATCCACTCCCTCTGAGCTGCATTAAGTAGTTATTGTAGAGGGACAATGACCTAAATAGCTCAACATCAACTTCATTAGCCATGCGGCCAAGACCGAGAGCATTTCACGGTGGAGGCTATTGTCAGGGCTCACCCCAGGTGAGCATTAAATTGCAAATGATACTCTGAAAGGCAGAGAGAGAGAGAGAGAGAGAGAGAGAGAGAGAGAGAGAATGGCAGCGAGGATAAGAAAGCAAGTTAAAAGGCAATGGAGATCTGCTCTGACCATAAAAAATCCAATCCATCACGGAATGCATTCCTCTCCTCTCCTAAGTGTCCTATTTGTAAGCAAGACCGAGCTCAACCCTGTGGGGTGAGACAGAAAGAGAGCGAGAGAGAGAGAGAGAGATAGAGAAAGAGAGAAGAGCCCCCGGAGTCTAATGACAGGCTGATAGCAATTACTTTAGTCCGTCAACATTGGCTCCCTATCGGCACATTCCTGCTGAAAATTAGTAGACTGAGGAAAATAAGTGAATTAGATTTAGGAGAAGGAGGAAAAATAACTTTTGATTCACTCCATATAAGTATATCAAAGTCGCTCTTAAAAAGAGGGAGAGAGAAAGAGAGGGAGCCAGAGAAAGTTACAGCACATGAAGAAAAAAAAATCTTCCTGCACAAGTCTCCTCTGGCTTTGTTACTCTGCAAATCAATAAGCGCATCCTCCCGGCCTCAACATTTCCACTTTAATGGCTCCTCCGATCAACATGTTAATAAAAAGTCCTCTATAGAGCACTCAGTGAGGGCCTGGCGACTAGATGACTGACTAGAGGAGATGGCACGATTCCGGGGGTGCGTTCCCAGGCGGAACTGCGTCGTGTCACCCTGTCGGATGAGAAATTGGGCCTTTACATATTCCTTGTCACCGGCGGCTGAAGTGAAGGCACCCCAGAGGCCGGTGTTGGTTGCTGCTTGCCTGGTGGACTGGAGTAAATTAAAGCAGGGATTAGGCTGGGCTGAGATACTAGCTGACAGGCTCAGAGGATGCAGTCTGGCAGAGGGCTCTCTCCCTGCCCATATGTCTTCATGAAGCACCCCAGTGGGGGCTCACTAATGAGACCAGCACAGCACGGCAGTTTAGCTCCCAAACACCAGAGGACAGTCACAAAGAGCCGTCATATGGACACACACACAGAGAAGTGACACAAATAGGCACAAAAAGCACTTTTTGTGCTGAGATTTGTCTGAGCTGCAGCGCTAACCTGTTTCCCCTCATGGAGGAGTTCTTCAACATTCCTGTGTTTTCTCTACATGTTTATGCTTTCTGTGTGTGAAATCGCATCTGAAAAATGAACAAAAACCACAACAAATCTGACAAGCGGGTACCAGAGACTCTCCATGAACGCTGCTGTGGAAAACTAATCCCTTTTCTCCATGCAAGACCTATCTAGGCTCTTGATCTAGAGTTGGGGGAGGCATGGAATATACCTGCCCGTAGGCTGCTGAGAGGTGTGCTAGCTTTAGAACTATAATTACCAGCGATTACAGCATAATTACACACGTTAGTGCTTTAGGTTTTGCTTGCTCTTTCATGGGACACTGCAATTAGTAAGTAGCCCCTGATAACACTCTTTGAGTTTGAGCATTTGCTGCATGGTCCCGACGCTCCTGTGGATAAATATCCTCTGGCTATGCAACATAAATATGAAACATGACTTTGACTGACTGTGTGATGACACCAAGGTAGGGATTTGCTGAAATGCGAAAAATATATGGGATGTGTAGAATGCTTCTTGTGCCACTTTTTTGAAAAAAACAAACAAACAAACAAAAACTAAATATAATATATAAGTATAATCTTGCTTATATAAAAAAGGAGAAAGTTTTGATTTGCTAGTTTGGTCTGTGGATGTCTCTTGTCCTTTGAGGAAAGCTTCAACTCCTGCATAACCTTTAAAATCCACATCCTATTATGTAACATTTAACTTAAAATGAAATGGGAGCATAAAAGTGAAAATAAATTCCATCAAGTGGGATAGGAGTCATGAAATAGAGGAGCACAGAATGATTGTACTGTGCTCTGACGGTAAGCCTCAGCATCGCTCAACCACAGAACCATTAAAAAAAGCCATCGATCCACCACACTATCAATGAGGACAACCGTGAGATGAGCAGAGACAGACCTGTGAATTTAAAGATGTTCAAGTATTAATGTGTTTTGTCTCCCAATATCTATTTTGAATGAGAATCTTTAATAGTTATGAGTCCAGAAAAAGTTTAGTAAATGATAACAAATCCACATTAGTTGTTTTCGTATATTGTGTAAACTTATAAAGAGATTGGTCAAATTAAAGTCTTAATTGCCCACCCTCATGCCATTCCAAGTTTTAACAATAATAATAAAAAACAAACTTTAATTTAATGGTCAAAACTCATTTTACAAAAGAAAGTCATACAGGATTAACATGAGGAGTAAATGAGTATAATCTCAAGAATATTATTAGATCACCCATCCAACATTGAGTCATTATATGGAAACATCCGCAACAACAGTAGCAAGAACTATTAAAATAATGATATTTTAATGAATAACGTGAGTTCTGGTCATTTTTCAGTCTCTATAATGTTGCTCTCCGTAATTAAATCATCAGAGCAATGTGTCCTGAGATCTTAGAGAGGGCACAGTGCAAAAGTTTATGTTCCCAGGACAAGCGGAAGAGTGAGAATGAGAAAAGTGAGCAAGACCGAACGACTGCAGGGATGAAAGGATGAGCATTGCGCCTGCCGCATAGATTTTTCCCCACAGAGTGGATTACAGACACCTACTTCCAGCTTAGGGTGGAGTTTTTGAAGTTTGGGCTGGGAGGGAAAAGATGCCTTTGGCAGAGTCCTGTTTGATTCTGGTGGGAGCTTGCCACTAATCCCACCCTCCACACACACACACACACACACACACATGCACGCAACAGCAGCGTTCTCACCTTCCGCCTGATCCACTGCACTAACTCCTCCCGGCGGCCGCGGGATCGTTATCCTTCCATCCCTCCCTCCCTCCATCCATTTGTAGGAGCGAGAGATGCGGATGTTGGGGTGTTCTCTTCTCCTGTTCATTAATTTCCCTAAGCAGATTAGTGGATGTGTGTTTGTTGTTGTCGAAGCTATCTGATTTGCCTAAGCCCTTTGTTTTTTCATGTGGTTTACACTTTAAAGCCCCCCTCTTTTTCACAATCAGCCTCTCTGATGGGGGATAAAATGGACCTACTGGCAGAAAAGCAGGGAACAGCAGAGGCATACACAAACACACACTGGTCGCAAGGACAGTGAAGAGGGGGAAGAGGTGGGGGTGACCCCTTTCTGACAGTTTAGACATGCCAAGAAACAGACGAGCAGCATTGCATGATGTGCGTGACGATCTGCTGGGCTCAGGACTGAAGACGAGATACCGGCCCATATACAAGACGCGCTCCGCAGGGTCAGCGGCCAGTGGCACCTCTCCCAGAGTCTGATTCTGCCGTACTGAGCACTGACAATAGTGTATGGCTGCCAGTTTCTCAGCCAAGTGCCATGCTGAAAAATGAACCATCAAAACGATGTGGTCGGTTGGCAGGCCATTGCAGGGTACCTTGTGAAAATGACAGTTGTTTCAACTTTCATCCTCCCGATGGGAATTCGCCAGTGATGACCAATTGGGTGCCCAGAGGTCGCTTCGTCTTCTCCCCGAAATGTCTCATTAGAGAGATGAACAGCGAGCGAGTCCCATCCAACCGGCTGCTGGCAGAAGCCACGCTGCCGCGATTCAACTGGACACCCCGCACACATCATTATCAGCTATCAGCGACAGTCAGCCCGGAATTACACAATTAATCCCGCTTTTCATATGCCGTGGACAGAGAGTGATCCAGTGTGTTCTGTGTAAATGAGCTGTCATGCTCCATAGCTGAGGACGAAGAAGAGTACATGTCACAGAGAGCTTGATCTGAACACACTCTACAGGTAATACTGACAGAAGACGCATTACTTCAGAGGGCTGTGTTAGATACATGACAGCAGTGACAACAGTTGTGGGCTCTCACACTGTAACCAAAATGTGTTGTTTATGTGGAAAAAAAAAAACTTTATTATTATTATTATAACTATTATAACTATTTTACTTATAACTTCAATAATAATAACAGCAATAATAAGGGCCTATTAAGTCAATGAATCAATAAGTAAATCATTTAAATGACACAACAGCAACTTCAGCGGTGTATACAGCCCAGGCTCATTAGAAAAACATACCTGTGGCAACACGTTTCGGGACAGTTTTAAAGTGAAATGTCCAGTGAGTGGACATAAAATGCCTGCTTATTTTTTTTTCCAGAACAGATGAACGTGAATATAGCAACAATTTATTACGTTGGAGTTTGTACGTTTCACCTCAGTTCTGAATCGAAACTGTCTGGTGCTAAAAGATTAATGCTCTGTTTAAAATTAATGTACACCTGGACTAAAGTACCCGATGTTAAAAGCACATGTCACAAAAACACAAACATCACAAAGAGATTTGAGCTTGTTTTTTAACTCTTGTCTCTGAGCTCTTTTATTGTGACTCGTCTTTCACGAGATTCGTTGCTCCACGTCGCCAGTTGGCCTACAATTCTGTACCAGTTGAGCCACCGAACAAGTTTGTTTTGTCAGTAAGACCGAACATATGGAGCTGGTTAATGATGCAAACTCCAAAGTATATATTCGTTTACAAATCATACACTTCTTCGTCTTTATTACATTTACATTTATTCATTTAGCTGACGCTTTTATCCAAAGCGACTTACAATTGTTATATATGTCAGAGGTCACACGCCTCTGGAGCAACTAGGAGTTAAGTGTCTTGCTCAGGGACACATTTGTGTCTCACAGTGTATTCGAACCCGGGTCTCTCACACCAAAGACGTGTCTTATCCACTGCCCCATCACCACCCCAAAATCCATTAATCCAATCTGCCCCTGTAATCATAATTGTGTGCGAAATCTATCAAAATTGCTTGCTATTTTACTGCCTCTAGTGTTCATTTCATCAAACTGCAGTGAAATGTACGTATTGGTACGTATTTTGCCTTGTCCAAAAATTTGACCACAGGTACATTTTTCCAATGAGCCTGTGTTGGGCATACAGTATACCAGGTCCATGTTTATCAGTCAATCTAGACTACAGATTTATCATGTTTACATGATAGAGTTTATAAATGTACTGGTATCTAATATGAATGTCCTTATTTATGTCTAGCGGTTGTTGTTCTCTCTTATCCTTCTCTCAAGTTATGAAGGGGCTCCAGGGGTGGGAATGAGCATCTTCCTGGACCTGCATTGTGACACTATAAAGTCTATGTGTGTGTGTGTATTTTACTGCAGGCACTGGTCACAGCCTCTTTGCCTGGATAAACCCTGCTGCTATATAAATTCAGTAAACTTCATGGAAATTTAATAAGTGACGCCGCTTTGTGTTCGCCTGGTGAGCTCGCTGCCATGCCCCAAGCTGAGAGCCATATTTGTGATGATTTCCCCTCTCCCACTCCTCCTTGTACTCCGCATCTTCTTCTACTCCTTTGGTCTTTCTTTCTTTTTCAGTTTTTGGAGTGGTGGGGAGGTCCCTCTTAGCGCAGCTATAGAAGTCACAGAGGCTGTTTTGACCCCCGGGTTACTTCTGTTTAAGCCAATACAGACTAAGCACATTCTTAGGGGGCATGATATCAGGGGGGGTCTGTCTTTTTCTTTTCCTCTGTCTCTCACTTTATATACTTCAAATATCGTGCCTACAGAAAGCATTCAGTTAAAAGGACAGTCATATTCAGTTGAAATCTCTTTTTTCCCTAGTCCCTCCTTAACTCTTTCCCTCTCCATCACTTTCATCTTTCTCGTTGGTTTCTCCTCTTCTGCACCATACTGTGCACATCTCTGCCATGACAACTAAATAGGCCCCCTAATACCACTTCATAAAGGATGGAGGTATCCCCTAGGCAAGTCCTTGTAAATTAAACCCATAAATGGTGCCCTGACTCAGGGCTTAAAGACTCAAACCTCTCACTCAAATCACAGCGCCAGTTCAACAATCCATACTAAAGCACACCTCAACAAGGTGTAATTTATAGGCATGTCGTACAGTGAGAAATAAATGTATTTCCACATTGGAAGGGCTGGGGCCGAATAGACAGATGTGTGTGGATCAGGTTTTGCCTAGTGAGGACCAAATGTACGTGAATAATTAAGCCTGAAGCACTTGTTATGAGAAAGTGTGACACTGTTGATTGCTACAAAAAATGTTTTTTTAAGATCTTTTCAAGTGTTATGTAAACTTTGAAATACTCACTGTTTCAATAGTATACTTACAGCTCAAATAATACACAAGTTTAAAAAAAAAAAACTTTTATTTACTTACACTATATTGATTGATTTGATGATTATATTGATCAAACGAGTCAGCAAATATATTTATTATGTTCCAAATGATTTAAAATAAGTTAATTCAAGAAAAAAAGTTGTCATAATAAGAAATGTTTCTTGAGCAGCAAATCAGCATATTAGGATGATTTTTGAAGGATCATGTGACACTGAAGACTGGAGTAATGATGCTGAAAATTAAGCTTTTCATTACAGGAATAAATTCCATTTTAAAATAGCATATTTTCAATTGTAATAATATTTCACAATATTGCTGATTAAATTAGACAGACTTGACATACTGATTATTATTAGTGATTTAAAAATGCAATATTGGTGAGCATAAGAGAGTTGTCGCAGTCATCGACTGCACCAGTCTGTCTTTGTCTGCACTACACTACCCAGAATCCTCCTCGTCTCCACACCTGAACACTCCCTCACTTACCAGCCTGTCTTCACCTCGTTATTGTTCATCAGTCTCTGTATTTAGTTTGCTTCAGTTCAGTTTGTCTTTGTCGGTCGTTTATGTACAGGCTAGTTGAGTGAATTGCAGCCCTGGAATGTTTTCCTTCATTTCTTTAAAGGGGTGATGAACTGAGAAATCAAATTTTCCTTGAGCTTTTGACATCTAAGAGGTTATCATATTATAAGAATATCCTGTAAGTTTCAGAACTGAAAACGACTTTGTTAGCCTTGTTAGAAGATCAACTCCTACTATAACACGACAGTTTAGCCCCGCCCACCGATTCGCGCACTACGCCTGATAATTACGCCTGATAACGCGCATTACGCATTACACATGATAAAAAAAAGTGTGTGTGAGAGAGTGTTGCTGTGTGTTTGACAGCAGCGACTAAAGGGCTTATTAGGGACAGGTGGGCTTGAGTGGTATGAGATTAAAACGAGCTGAGTGCTGACTACGAGAGAGAGATTACATGCATCTGAGAACATAAACACACTAAAAGTTTGTCCAAGTCTTTTATCCACCATGGTCTTTTTTTAAGAGGAGGCAGACCCTCAAATCAGGGCAAACTTATAGTCCTACAGCATAATAACACTAACATTGAACAATCCATCTGCGGTTTAACATTTCTTTATGAGTTTGACTAGTCAACAGCTCACTTCCTCAGTCTGGCTCTGAAGAGTGACAAATCAGATAAATAAAGATGAGTAGCCTATTCTGTGGGGGTTTCCTGACAGTTTGAGCGATAAGATGTTTACTCACATGTTTATTTGCTAGGGTTGCTTATCACACAGAGCACTACAATTGGCAGGTGAAGACACCTATTGCTCGGTGATGACAGCATAGATGGAACGGAGGGAAGGAGAAATCACAGAGAGAGATAAGACGTATCTTTTCACATCTCTGTCTCTAGCTCACTCACATACTCTCTGTCTTTAAATAAGGCTTTATGGCAGATGAATCTAGACTGTGAAGAATAATCAAGGATCACATTTTTATTCTACGTCCATCGAGGGGCGGGAAAAAAAAAAACGTTGAGTGCTTTGCAAGAGGAGAAACATGTTAGAGCGTGGGTGCGCGTCTGCACACATTGTAACTGGTTCTGATCTCATGGGGGATGTTTGGCTTTGTAATTTCACCCTTGAAATGTGTGATTACAAACGGGACAACTTTTTTAATTTTCTCTTTTGTCTGGATTCTGCAGCCTGCCAGTCCACTCCCCTTGCAAGGCCTTTTAATCAATCACACAGATAATCAAACGTCACTGGCTATCTGCCCCATGTAATTACTTTTGCAATTAAAAATCAATCTCCAGTCACCTCCTCTAATTAGAAGGATGGCTGTATCCCCATCTAGATTGATTTTATAATACATATTGACTTCAAATGCTATAATAAGGCCATATTCTTGTGTTTTGATGCATGCTGTGGGTATAGAAACACAAAGCAGCCAGGCCAGACAGCAGCTCATGAACGTGCATAGAGTCTGCCAGTAGCTACTGTTCTAACCAAAAAGCTCTCAAGAGTTTCAGCTTGATGATAAGCCATGACAATAATGAGAATGAGAGATAGAGAGGGGTTAAGGAAAAATGAAAGTAAGGAAAGAGTTTGTCTGGACTTGATGGATCTTCTCGAGCTGTTTACCTGGACCTTTAGATGGCAGAGCTTTCTTTTTCAATATGCAGGTAAAAGTTAGAAAGTCATTGTTCAATAAACAATCTAGAAAGGGGATGAATCAATCTTAGATATGTAATATTTAAATGACATAAAATAATAATAAATATATTTAAATATTATTTATGAATACTAATACTAATACTTTTCAAATAATAATAATCGTAATGTATTTTGTTTTAAGATTTTTAGAGATTTCTTGCAGTGTCACACCTCTGTTGGATCATTTATGATCAAAGGCTTGTTGGAAAAATAGTCTTTTTGAGAACACTCCACACAAAATTTGATATATCTCATCACCAGTATTCCCCAGCCAGCTGCTGAATTATTGGCTTGTCTTTAGCAATAAGTTATTGTCTGATTGCTGGTAAAGTCTGGATATGGATGTACAGACAGTTTCTTTATATAAGACAGATCATAGACTGTTAGAAACACAACAACAATGTGCCTTCATAAAAATAATAAACCTGGTAAAAAAAAAAAAAAAAAGGTAGAGGTAGCAGACAGGTGCTCTCGGCAACACCAGGAGTCACCCTTGGGCTAAAACAGTTTTTCACAGATTACCAAAACACATCTGCAGAAAGTTTGTTTGTCCAGAGGCACTGTGAATAACTAATCAGAACTATAATTGATGGTTACCTGTGGACAGACCTGAACAAACAGCTACCGAAGTGGCCGTGCCATGGCATTCACCTACTGTGGCAGTAGGAGGAGAAAAAAAAACCTCAGAGGACACAAAGCTGCCACAGACCGTTAAAGTGGGCAGATCTGTCCATTCATGAGGTAAATATGGAATGTTACAATTAGTCGTATAGTAGTGAACTAGTGTGTCGCAGCCAGGCCCCCTCTTTTCCAGCCCAGCTAAAGTGGCCTACTCAAGTCATCTCTGGGGTAATAAGAGCAGTGCTTATCGGGCCTGCCCTCCAGCCGGCTCCTCCACGCAGGCAGAAAAAGCCTGGCCTCAGCCCAGCAGCTATTAATCACTCCAGAGAGGCTCCTGTCACAGCCAGCCCCTCCCCAACTGATAACACTGCCCAGCCCAATTTAACCTGATAGAAATGTGATTTCTCTTTTCCTCTAGCATTGAAACAATGTAGAAGGCTGAGAGAGAGAGTCACAGAAAAGGAGCGAGATGTAATGCACATTAAGTCCTAAAGAGGCCTACAATTATTACTGTGGTCTTATGTTGGGTTACATAACTTTCTTCAGCGTCATTGATAACTCAAACCTCTGTTATTTATCTCTACGCTGGCTTACCAAGACAACTCGAATCTTTGTCATAACCTAGCATGCTCACCTCAACGCTCGTTGATAAGTTTAATATTTTGGTGAAACCATTTGAGTAAAATAAAGTGTGACACTATGTATGGCCATTGACGGTTTTGTTGATATACAGGCAGTAAATATGACTTCTAATGCGGCATCTGAGTTTCTTCAAAGAATCCACACCCAGAATAGTTCCTGAACTTCTGAGGAGGGTTGTAGTTATGTTTTGTCATCATGTACAGTTGTTTATTATTCATGTGTTGTATGTACACATTTATGTTAAACAGTTAATTATAAAGTAAAATTAAAAGTAAAATTAAAAAGTAAAATTAATTATTTATTGCATTATTGAATACAATTACTTTCCCGGTCAAAAGTTTGGAGTAATTAAGATTTTTAAATATTGCTGTTTTAGGGTTGTTGTTTTTTTTTTTTTTTTTTTTTTTTTTTTTTTTTTTATAGAAGTCCCTTATGTTTACCAAGGCTGCATTTGAAGAGTTCAGATGCAAAAAACTCTAAATGCCATTTGAAATTTTCTTCTAAAATGACCATTTTTTATCAAGCTTGTATATTTAAGTTCAGTAATTTCACTTAAATGACAATTAATAGGTAATCTCCATTGCCATTTAAGTGAAATTACTGAAATTAAATATACAAGCTTGATAAAAATGATCATTTTAGAAGAAAATTTCAAATGGCACTTAAAAAAATTAAAAATAATTAAATAATTAAATAATTAAAGTTAAAAAAATTATTCTGTGTTTTAACTCTATTTTAATGTATTTTTACTTCCATTACTTCAGTGTCACATGATCCTTCAGAAATCATTCTAATATGCTTATTTATAATATTTCTCAATATTAATGTTTTACTGTGTATCAGATAAATGCAGCCTTTGTCAGCATAAAGGAGTTCTTTCAAAAACATAAACAAATCTTAATTGTTCCAGACTTTTGATCGGTAATGTAATTAATGACAACCTATTGTATGTTTCATTGGAATGCAATTATTTAAAAATAAAAAATAAATAAAAAAGTGCATGTTTGAAAAAATGATATTTTACCAAGTGTAGATATATAGATGCAGTACTCATTTAGTACCCAAATATATATATATATTTTTTTTTTCAAAAAGTGGAAGTGTTGTTGCACTCACAGAGGTCACGACCCTTATTGCTTGCAAGGCTCGACTGAGCCTCTGGGTTGGGGATTCTGCCCTCTGGCCAGACTCAGGAATGTCCCTCTCGCTTTAATGCCCATTTCCAAAGCTGCTTTATTTGCGGATCGGGTGTCAGGTACAAATAAGCATGATGATTCAACACAGTCACCTACGATAACAGAACGAGCGACACAATCACCCCAGGCAGAGAGAGAGGGAGATGAAAGAAATACCACTCCCTCAGTCAAGCTAAGGATTCTTATCGTCTGAGTGGCTGAGAGGGCCAGACCCCGCGGCAGGTTCAAAGCCGGCCCCCTCCTCTCCCCCAGACTCTTTCTCTCTCCCTCGCTTTCTTCCTTTCTTTTAGCGGCTAGTGGGCCGATAATTCAGTCAAAACTCACTCAATCCAGACGACTATTAGAGTGAAAATGATATCTCTTAACCTGGCCCCAAGTGGACCCTTTGAGAAACGGACACATTTCTAAAGAGTGCTGATTGCTTGTTTTCTTTTGATGTTCGACTTGATGGGGTTTAAACCACAGACACATATTTCACCTCAGGCCACAGGACTCTGCAATACAGGACGACATAATAATACAAATCCAATCATCAAAAATAATATTGTAATTTTTATTAACCACTAAAACATTTTCTGTCATAATTGTACATGTCAAATCCACCTAAGCACAGGGTGGAACATTATTGATTTTGAAGTTATTCTTAGCTTTTGTCCAAACACTTTACCTCACACATCTTTATTGAGGGAATATTTGGCAAGAGTGAGCGCTTTCCTGACACATAGTCAATACTCAATATAGTGCTTGGTGCCCTAAAGCAGGAAGTCGACTCTTGTGTATAAGTATATAGTGTAGGTCAAAGAGAGCCACTGAAGCCCTACTGCAATCATGACCCCTCAATAACAAGACTCAACTTCTCACATATTCCCCTGGGAAACAAACTGCTAAAGGCTATATAGTGTAACCGATTACCTTTCACACATACAGACTCACACATACACACACAACCCAAAGAGATTTACAGATATTACACATTTACACAGACATGATTTTGTCAGTCTCTTGCAGTTTCTAAAAAATGCACAAATCACTCTCTCTCTCTCTCACACACACACACACGCTGGAAAGGAGCGTAGCACATTACCAAAGATATCATGCAGAAATCTAGGCAAAAATGTCATGCCGATGTGTTTCATCCTTTAGTAAAACTGCATCGTGAGGTCACTGCTTAAATAATTAGGCGATTGTGGAGACAGATGAAAGGTAGATTGGAAGTGACTGCGCGAGCAGGATAATGTTTCTCTAATCAGTTTGGTCTGAGAAAATGCAGATTGTGAAATTTTCCAGCTACTTCCTTAGAAAAACGCATTTCACTTTTGATTATGGCTGATTAGAAGGAGAAGGGGTGGAGACAGAGCCCTGGGCCGGGGGGTTAGAGAGCACACGACTCTCTCACACACATACACACACACTTACCCAGTTTGTGTGAGGGAGGTGAAATATAAAAACTCCCTTGTAACTAAATTGTACAAACATGTATCCCCTGTATAAAAAAAAGGTTTGTAACAATTAGAATTTCATTAGTAAATTAATACAAATAATACAAAATATTTTTTTCCAACATGTAAACATTTATAAAAACTAAGTGTCCCAAACATCTATCTGTGAAATTTTTTTGGTATTGATTGATTGAAGCATCATGTTCACCAAAGCTGCTTTTATAAAAAATATATTATATGAAATATATGATATAATATATAAATATATTATATAATAAATGTATGTATTAATATATTAATAAATAATATATTATTTATTAATAAAATATTATTACCATTTACATTTATTCATTTACGTTTACATTTATTCATTTTCTTGCTGACGCTTTTATCCAAAGCGACTTACAGTTGATATGTCAGAGGTCGCACGCCTCTGGAGCAACTAGGGGTTAAGTGTCTTGCTCAGGGACACATTGGTGTCTCGCAGTGGATTCGAACCCAGGTCTCTCACACCAAAGGCACGTGTCTTCTTATCCACTGTGCCATCACCACCCTTGCATTTAAAATATCTGATTTGAATTTAGATTTTAACATATCATGCATTTATAATGTTTTCCTGTGATGGAAAAGCTAAATTTTTAGCAGTTATTAATTCACATGATCCTTCAGAAATCATTATGAAAAAGAAACATTTTATTCTCAATGCTGAAAACAGTTGAGCTGCTTAATATTTTTGTGGAAACCATTATATTTTTCGGGATTTTTTGATGAAAAGAAAGTTCAAAAGAATAGCATTTATTTGAAATAGATTTTATTTATTTATTTCAGTTTGAAAGTCTGTCAGATTTTATCAAGTTCATGATGAAATAAAAGTAATTAAAAGTAATTTACTTAAACGTTCTTACTGACCCCTAAAATTATTAACGCTAGTGTGTAGACCTTATGTAGCCCCGCACCCTTTCAGCGTTGCGCTCGTTGTCTTTTGACTTCCGGTCTGTATTTTCGCAGCGATCTTGCATAGGTATGAACTGCTCGTAAAAAAATTCCCTTTCGACATTTGTTAAGACATCTGCTTTAGAATGCTTATGATAAACATTACAATGCTCATGATAACTTTTGTTAACTCTACAATAAGTAAATCCACTTCACTAGCTAACAGCGATGCCATAGAAATATACAGAACCGGAAGTTCAAAGACAATATTCTAAAGATGACGGTGCCCACGTTTCTCTTGTGCATAAGGTCTATAGTGTGAATAATAATTCTCAACATTATACTGTATATAATTAGCCTGGGTTTCCACATATGCAGCACGATTTTATACATGCTGCTAGGTCTGGATACCATGGACTAAATTTTCGCCTCATCTAGGGGATCAATCACAGAACAGGGAGGGAGCAGCAAGACGATGATGGCGTCTATGTGACATACTAAAGCAGTTTGTTGTTTATACTTAAGGATCCAAAATGGCAGGAGACGCAAAATTACCTTTCGACGTGAGCGGCACTTCAGCAGCGTGTCAGCAACTACATCGTCACTGCAGCTGCATACGCGCGAGAGTAGAAGCGTTTGTACAGTGTCACAGCAGCGGTTCCAAAGCTACATAGGCCTATAACTGAGCAATTCCAAAGACAACTACAGTACATTTGTTTTAAGAGGTTGGTCATTTATAACATTGATGGTATTGAAAGATTGTAATGGGGAGGTGTTAGGCCTAGAACATTCACATATAAATGTTAAACAACAAAACAACCCAGCTCCAATCTATTAGTTTCAGTCATACTTTCGATATGTTTGTACACGACTGGAAAAAAACAAAAAAACACAAACCACACACTCAGGTTTGATTTGGGTTGTGGCAGCCTATGTAGCTGTCTGTGTGTTACATAAACTAAAATAATGTTTACTAGAGCAATAATGGACAGAAAATTATTCCGAATCAGGTTAGGTTATAAACAAAATTTGCAGCACAAATTACAAAACAACCGATTCCACCTATGTATTATCTACAAAAAAAAAATGTAATAATAAATAATATATGTTGAAGTGACATCTGGAGGGGGAAGTAGTGAGCATCAAAACTCCTGAGATTTTTTTGTTGTTTTGTTTTTTGGGATCATTATAGCTAGGAGCATGTAAGAATTACAAGAGGAACACTGTCCAGTAAAGCTGTTCTTGGGTTATGCTAGCTAATAGTGTTTGAGCTACGGCATTACTGGCCTTTAAACACAGAGCAGATGTGCGATGTCAAGCATAGCCTGATCAAAGAAAGCAGAACGGGACAGATACATAGTCAAATGATGATGAATGGCTCTCTGCTGAATTGTAAGGAGTGTACAAATGTATCGAAATGCAAGAGAGAAAGAGACATAGTGAGATACACATGCCAAGAACAGGAACTAGACAAATCTTAAACTTTGTCGGGATGATTCTAAGCAGGGGCTGATGCGATTAAGTTCCCACAGAGAGGATCTAACTTTTGGACAATGTGTAATTGATTTCACTTACGGATCAGACATCAGTAGCTCGAGTCCCAGGGTGCATCTACATAGTAACTCATACTAACTCAACATTTTCACATCCACGCACGTACGCTAATGCAGACCAGGATGGAAGTTTGCCCCAGTCCCAGGCAACCAGATGACATCATCACGGAACATATTTCTTACCTTTATCTTTTAAGCGATGGGTTATCCATGTGTTGGCTGATGCTGGAAAAGATCAAAGGCATAACTGTGTTCTGGCAAAACGGGAAAATTGAAACATGACTTCTCGGCAGAGAAATAATACGTTTACTTGAAGATGAATTGCCTTACATGTCTGACCCAAACACTTTAAGGGGTACAGCCAAACTTTTCCCAGGTACTAAAAGGTACTATATTGTTAATTATGCTTTAAAAAATTTAAGAAGCTTGATGATGAGTTTTTTTGTGCTCTCCTTCTGTCTCACAGGCACATCTTGCTTTCCCATAGATGGGTTGAGTGTCATGGTTGGATTAGAAGCAGACAGTAGGACACATGTTTGTACGCTCGGTAACGAACTGTGACCACGGCACATCTTTCGCTCTTTCTCGTGAGGTCGGCCCTGCCCTCTCACCAGGGTCGTTACAGGACCAGGCAGCAGGGAGGCGCTGTGATAATTTGATGTGAACTGGTTTGATAAATCACCCCTCCATTACTCTGTCTTTAGTATCTGTTTATGCCTCTACAAATTGAAACCCCACTGGCACAGGCCTGCATGGCTGCGGCTCTCCGGCCTCCTCTCGATTAGTTCAAGGTGGGGGGAGAATTTGGCCGAGCTGCTCCCTCCTCTGCCTCCCCCTTCTGTTTTGTCTGTTCCCGCTGAGGCAAAGAGGAGTAGACATGTGTAAGCAATAAGACCGAAGGGTCTGTGTCTACCACTGGCTGAGCGGGAGGAATGCAGAACCAAACTATAAAATAATATTGTATGGACGGAGGCGAGCGGGCCATCTGCCCGCCCCTGGCCCGGTATTGGCGGTATAAGCACGGACGGCTCACCTGCGAGCAGAGCGGCTTGTTTGCTTCAACCTGGCATCACTTCAAAGAACTTAGCTGTGGAAGCCAAAGGGCAGCTTGACCTGGGCGCTAAGCTCTCTCTAAGCCTCTTAATGCTGGAGGGAGGTGAAAAGTGAGCGTGCGAGAGAAAGGGGAACAGAGTAAGAATCATAGTAAGTCACAAGAACACCTTGCCCTGGTTCAATCTGAGACACACAAAGTCAGAGGAAGTGACAGAAATGAATGTGGACAGTAAATATGGCTATACAAAAGACCGGGGAGATAACGTGCGCCACTCGTGTGCAGTTATCACGCACAAGGGCCCCTTTTATGTACGACTACTAAAATCAACATCCCCTAAGCCTTTTTAAACCAGGTTTTCATAATCACTAAAAATAAACTACAATCAGTATGCAAAGACAGTTTAAGTCCTGAGGCATTTATCTGCCTTTAAACATTTTTCTTTAGAAGCTACTGACTTATCAGCGGCTTGTCAACACACTGACACCATTCTTTCAAATGAGACACAGGAGCACTGATCACAGCCTACAGCAGCTCTGTCTGCACAGGAGAAGTCAGATTTGATCAAAAGGCCATTTCGGCGTGCCACATCCTTCTACAAATAAGCAACAACCATTAGACTCTATCGCTGAACGCAACTCCAAACCTGCAGACTACGACTAAAACAAGAGAAGAGGTTGAGAAGCAGCTCTTACTGTAAAGTAGACGTGAATTGTCATTCACAACCCATTTTACTTACGTAATGTGGCGTATTTACTGAAGAAAGAATATATTTGATGAAGAAAACAAACTAGAAAGGGACCTCTTGAGAATTGAAGGAGGATATTGTGTCTGTGCGTGTTTTTGTGTGATTAAGAGAGAGAGAGATAAAGAGAGATTTTTTTCTCCAACTTGTGACGTACATCCTAGTGAAACAGGAACTTGGTTCTATCTATCAGTATTTGATTGGATAGAGGCAGATCTGGATGAAAGCTTGCAATTGCTTGTATACGAAAGGGACAGGGTTTAACTGGCTAAATGATTGTAGAATTCTGTCGTTTCATCGAAATATCCAGTTAGGGTATTTGATAAAAATGTTTGACGTAAAAACAAAGAAGAGAAGCATTAACAATAAGACCTATATCATGCATTTAGAAAATAGGTAAGGTGAATTTTCATGTCATGCCGACATACAAAAATGTCTTCCTAAAAATACAAATGTTTTATTCTTTTATGGGTCTTCTGGCCAGCAAGAAATATTTGTTCAGCCATGTAGTTAAAATTTTCAAAAGGGATGTCAGTGAAAAAGCAAAGTTTGTTTCAGAGGAAAAACATTATGATTATCATCAGGATTATGATGAGCTTATTTTTAAGATTTTATTTTGAAATAACATATATCCATAAGTTTTTCACAATAATACCAGGGACATTTCAGATTTTTAATGTAAAAAAGAGAGAGTGAAAATAGTTGAGAGAGAAGAGAGAGTTACAGAGGAAGAAAGAGAAGGAAGAAAGCAAAAATAAAGGAAAAGAGGGAGGGAGTGTGGAAGAGAGAGAGAGAGAGAGAGAGAGAGAGAGAGAGAGAGAGAGAGAGAGAGAGAGAGAGAGAGAGAGAGAGAGAGAGAGCAATTTTTCAAAAGCTAAATGATCTTCTTGAAGGAAACAGACATATCCCAGAATGCAATGGGACAGGAAATACCCACAGAGAATGGTGGACTCCCCCTGGGTCCACATTAGAGGAATGCATGAAATGAATAGTGACATCATGTTGCTTGGTCAACAAATGCGAGTGATTGATGAGGACAAGCGGTCAAAATGATGGCCAGTTGTTGGCTTTCCCTGGGAGCTGCCATTTCCCTCCCATCCTAACTTCCACCCTGTGAAAGGGATATTACTGATCCCGCGCTCTCTCAATCTCCATCCCTCGCTTGCAGAACACTAGTGGGGATAGGATCTATCATACTGGCCTGCTGTCTGCTCTGCTTTGTTGGCTCATCTTGGTCTGTTTCTGATAAAATGTTTGCCCATATTTGGGCTGGAATAATTTTTTGACCATGAAATATTGATTTGTTGAGCAAAAAGCAATGTCGCTAACATCCCGAGGGATTTGATTAATGACCCTTCCATTGTCTAGTATAGCAAAAACATATTGTTACCATTTCAAAATCAATTGTAATATTTTGTTTATCCACTGTAATCATCAAATACTGATCTGTTATGAAGAACGTTCAGTTTCACAGCGAAACCTCTAATTAAATTTGGGAAAGTAAGCAAGTAAAGGGAAGTCAGCTGCTGTGTAATCACTACACACTGTTTAGTATCAGTAAATCTTTCTTAATGAGAAAGGGACAGACTCTTCAGATCACATGACACAATTTGAGGTCATGTGATCAGGGTGCCATTTTTTTTGATATGGAGATGAGAGCATGGAGAAGAGACCACAAACTGGGCAACCATCTGCCACATGCCAGCAGACTGACGAGGCATCCAGACCAGGAATCAGAGAAGGATGTGGTCAAAAGACACGAGACGTGAGCAAAAACATTGGTGAAAAAGAACAAAAGATGAAAGGGAGCAAGAGAGAGAGAGAGAAAGGCACGATGTTTATTGCCGGCATTCTTCGCTCTCAATCACTCCAAGTGCAGGGTAAAGGAGATGTGTCAACTCCCATCAGCTCCAGTTGAAGAAGAAAAGGGAAAACAGGGCCTTGGTTTGAAGTTCAAGGGTTGAGTTATTGCTCAGGTTGTGTAAACAATAGCCATATGCTGTCATATTATTGTACATCAGTGGGTAAAGGATGTCCTCAGATGTTATTTCATGGAGAAATAATGGAAAGCTAACAACACACACACTCTCACATGCTGAGTTCTTGAAACCTGAAGGAGGATGACTAGTGGTAGCGGTCCTCAAGTGGAAGAATCTCTGCTCTTGGCTTTGACATGAAAGCGGTTTCTTGAAGTGCATATGCAAATACACAGAGCACTGCAAACTATCCAGCTCAAGAAAAAAGCCTGTGAGAAACACCATGCCTGGCTCAACCTGTTCTTGAACCTGCTAATGTTTATGTCACATGCATGATGTAGCATGTTTTTGAAATATAGTTACCATGACATACACACGTCTACTCACAACATTAAGGGTATTTTGAGGTCATGGATTGTTGGTCTACTGTAAAAAATGGGGGAGGGGGTCATTAACCCTGAATCGAGGGAGAGGTGTGTGGGAGAGACAAGGAATAAGAGTAAAACAGAAAATGAGGGCCAGATTAGCCTTTTCTCGGGGGGCCATGCACACAGTCTCAGGCAAGGATAAAAGAGCTTATTAATAGTTTCTGCTTTTACATGCCCTGAGTGGATGTTTATGTTGGAATTTGCTGGTTATGTGTGAACAGCTAACAACTGTAAACAGTGCCATTCAACTCTCATTTCCCTTACCTCACTGATATTGTTTCAACTCCGCGCTGAGGCGACCACAGTTTGAAAACATCATTTGGGTATTTATCTTTAAAGTGGTTCCACAGTGAGGGTTCCCTAGGGGAGGTAATCACAGGGTCCTTCCTTCTCTGACTTTTTGTGCCACAGCTTACTTTCTGTAAACACACACAGACATACTGGTAGGAAGACAGACAGTGTAGTGTGTATGAATATAATAATAATAATAATTTGTTCAAATTATAATGATTATCATATAAAAAAAAATATATCAAAATGGGTTATTTTGTGCAAATTTCCAGTAGTTTTTTAGTAATTCCTTGTTGTCAATATTTCTGCATTTTTACGTTTATATTACGTTCCTTCTGTCTAACACTCATGATGATTAAATAAAACTGTCAAATGTATCTCATTATGAATATTGTTTTATCATACTGTACATTATAATGTGATGCCTAAATTAGCCTTGCACATTTAAATTATTAATTTGATTTTTTTTAGAATGAAATAATTTATTTGTTTATAGTATATATAGTATAATATAGTATAATATATATAGTATAATATTCTGAATGATTATATTAGCCATCAGTCTGCCATATTAAATAATTATCTGCTTCAGTATAGACAATCGTTTTAATATCTATCCCTAAATAAATTAATCATAAGAGAAAAGTAAACAAAAAACATACACTGGATATTAATTGGAACCAATAAACCTCTTTGTCATATTTTTTTTCTTTTATATATATATATATATATATATATATATATATATATATATATAAACAAACTCCATACAGCTTAAGAAAGTCAAAAAGTCAGAGATGTCTCCTTGTCCGCTTGAGCAATTTTTTTTTTTTTTTTTTTTAACAGCAGGGAATAATACTGTACACATTTTGGTATGTGTATGCATGTGTATAAAGGCTGGGGTTTAAAAATGCAAGCACACACACACACACACACACACACACACACACACTCATCCAGTCCTTGCTGCTTTTTATTGGACAGATATAAAATTAACAGCAGTCAGGAGCTGAGATGGTGAGTCAGTGTGCCTCAAACACACATTTCCAATCACAGGTCAGCTGTATGCTCCAATAAAACTTTACAGGGCAGCTTAAAGAAGCGCTGCCACTTTACAAGAAACAAACTTTCCTAATTAATCATCAAATTAATAACCTCAGGTCGTTTACCACCATACCAGCCGGGTGCAAGTTCCTATTAAAACTAAAACCTGCAACGGCGGCCTAATGGCCATTGACATAAATCAATGAAAAGCTGCAGTGAAATTTTCCCTCGCTGAGCTGACTAATAGGAGAACTGTAAAAAAGCACAATGCACGCCCAAGGAGAAGTGACCTAGCTCTGGCGTTAAACTTTTATACAGCACTACCGCGCTACGTTTAAAACCACATCAAATGGTGCAAATGTGCACAAAAAGAGGCAGGTGAGATGACAGCCAGAACAGCTCAAAGTGCCTGTGAGAGAGAAGCCCAGGTGGGCGGCACTTTCAAATGCACGGATGTGTGTGTGTGTGTGTGTGTGTGTGTGTGTGTGTGTTTTAGGGCCCAATTATGTGTTGGACACGAGGAACAGTGTGTTAACAGTTCGGTTGACAAGCCTCTGTCTGACCTGGGTGGAACACAGGTGGCAGAAAACTGCAATGTAAAACTCTTTGCCAGGGCTGCTCTCTAAGAGATTAATGACACAAAGGATTTGTCCCATCAGTCTTCAAAAGGCGAGTAAATGTATGCGTGGAATTCTTGATCCCGACCTATTTATAGTGGAAGTGATAGAGGAAGAGTTGGGGACATTTGTGACGCCGTCATCATGGCTGGAATTCTTCCTCTGAGCTGATGAAAGAGCAGGAAAGAGAGGACACTGGGCTGCACAGGGGGTGATGGTGCTGCCGCTCGCTGCCAGGACGGGCAGCTGGCTCGCGTCTACAAAGGGAACCGCGGTGGCCATTTTTAGAAGTCTCTTTGAAATGGCAAAACAAGCCCAAACAGTAAAGAATGAAGAAAAACCAAAGGAGAAAAAAGAGGTGCGTCTTGAAAAGCCAGAATAAGCCTTTTGAGCAAGAGAGAAAGAAAGAAGGTAAACAGAGAGAGCCTGTTTCAGGGGCTAATGGGCTTTCATTTTGGGCCTTGTGTTACCAACAGTACGGATTAGAGCTCAGTTTCAGAGATTACCTAAAGGGGGTTTTCTTACTTTAAAGACCCTCAAAGGATATGCTGTGTTGTGCTATAAGGCAGAGGGTTATACGTAGACCTCTGTGTTTATATGTGTGTATTAAATGACGGTCATTGACTCCCGCAGTGTCTTACAGGTATCCTTATATGTGTGTGTGTTTGCTAAAGGTGTTGCCCTTCCATTAATTAAAACCGGCCCTCTGAACTCCAGGGGTAGAGGAGCTAAACAGCGCAAGTCACAGTGCTAATACCAGGCAATTAAACGAGGAGGCATGCGAGTATATGAAACACAGAGAGAAGCAATTAACATGCTACCAAAACACTATGGAAATCAGAGGGCAACGATCAATCTACTTTATTTTCTACCATGGTGTATTTACACAAATCAAAAGATTCTGTTCATTCATTGTGATGGAACAGTTAAAGACTCTGAGATCTTTTCAATAATAAATAACTGCAATTATTAAAAAAAAGTTTGAATATGCTGTGACTTTATCTTGCAGTATATATAGACATTTACAAGTTTTAATTAAACTACAATGGGTAATAGTTGAGCTATAGTTCTCTGTCTCTCAGATAGGTTCTGTAAGTCTCTTATGCTCAACAAGGTTGCATTTATTTGATCAAAAATTCAGTAGTATTGTAAAATATTATTACAATTTAAAATAAATGTTTTCTATTTTTAATATACTTTGAAATATAATTTATTTCTGTTATACATGATTCTTTCATAAATAGAAAGAGCATATTGAATATTACAGAAGTCTTTCTGTCATTACTGTCACTTTTGATCAATTTATTGTAAACTTGCTGAAAATTGATTTTTTTTTTTTTTGTAGGCCATTTGTAGTCTATAAACTTGTATACACATGCTAGGCAAAGACAAGCTACAACCATCCTTCTTAAAAACTTAACCAATCTATTTCAGTTGGACTAAAGTGTGTGAATGTAATTAAAAAATATTTAGTTTGAAATTGAAATTTAAACTGCATGTAAATGTACCAGACCAGAAATTCTATGTTGCATTGAAAGATGAGAACACAATTCAGACATACACATAAAGACAGTATTGACAGACTATGAAATCTAACTTTTCAGTTTGAAGTAACTAGTGTTTGGTTGTATTTTTTTCTTGCGTCCTGAGCACGTCCACTTGTATTAACACGGTTCACCATCTAGACCTGGTCTTCTTCAGAGCACAGGTTGGCACGGGACATCCAGAATTTACAGCCATCGCTCAGTTATTTTTATTACTATGCCTCCAAAGCATTGTTATATAAAAAGCACATAACAAATAAAAGGGAGAGAAACAGTGAGAGGGACAGAAAATATCTGATAATGTAAGTACTTTTTTTATTTTTTAATAAATTAACAATGTGTGTGTGTATGTGTGTGTATACATACATATGTACATATATATATATATATATATATATATATATATATATATATATATATATATATATATATACACTCCTCTCATGATTTTGTCCTGTATCGTTTGCCTGCCACCCTGTAATTTGCTGATTTGCATGCATGTCAAAAGCTAGACCATCGAGAATTCTGAGAACAAAGAAACAGACAGAGAGAAAGACATTAGCAAAACCAGAGGGAAGGATGAGAGGAGAGAAATCCTATTTGAATGAGAATGCAGGCATTACCCTGTCTATTGTTTCAATGTTTCAAATGAATTTGTTTACAGTAATTTTAAGATGCTCATGACTTTCCCAAACCCAAACCCATATCTTCTTCCTTTCCTCTCCTTGTCAAGACAGTTTTGTGTGTGAGCGTGTTTGGTCTGTACTGACAGCAGCGTGTGTGCCATCCATCTTGCGGGCCACAGTCAGGGCAGTTGAACAGCTCTATCTGCTAAAGGGGGGAGTTTAGGATAAGGGTGATTAGCTGCGGCTCACACATTCATCCAGCCCATTATCAACACCTCACTACTGCAATCTGTCTCTCTTTCTCTCTCTCTCTCTCAGCCCTGCAGCCCACAAATGCTTCCACTACTTCAGAGAGACAGAAAAAACAAAAAGAGGTAATTAATGTATTAGCTTGAATCCAGTAAGAGATTGGCTCTATCTCAACTCTACAGAGGAAGAAAGCAAACACAAATACAAACACAACTCCTTATGAATCTGTGTATGGGCTTGCAGTCATGATTCTGGTGTAACTTTCTAGTGAGACATAGGGCCCTATTTTAACAAAGCGCGTGGTCTAAAGCATACAGCGCAAGTGCACTTAGGGCATGTACAAATCCACTTTTGCTAGTTTAATGATGGGTAAAATGGTCGGTGCATGGTCTAAAAGGGTTGTCTCTATTCTCTTAATGAGTAATGGGTGTTTTTGGGTTTAACGTGCAATGAACTAATCAGAGTCTCATCTCTCATTCCCTTTAAAAGCCAGTTGCACTTGTGACATGGCAGATTTACATGGCGGAATTTGCAAGCAAAAAGACTGAACGATGCTGAGAGGAAACAGATTTGCATGTACGTAAGATTAAAGAGTGCAAGCAGACCATCTACGGGACATTCCACCATATCTTTATGTTCCGGATTCCACCATATCTTTATGTACACAATAGAAATCTTTTACATTGTAATCCTTTTATTTTTCATATTTGGTATGTTTTGTGTGCTGCTGTGCATCCCTGTGCATGTAATAAGCAGAGTGTAAATTTGGGTCCTTTGAATAGATTAATATTAGAAATTTCCTGAAAAAATAGAATGTTATACTTCGGCAATAACTCATATGTATATACTGACAAAACCACGTGTGCATTTGTCTTATGTTTGTGTGTGTATCAGCATTTACAGAGTAGGTTGCCTGTCAGGTTTATAATATCTAGTGCATATGGAGGCTTTTAGCTTTGAACATATTGGATACAATAATAAACAAACCACTTTCAAACCACAATTTTCACTTTAAAAACATGGTAACAAATAAAGCAGAAAAACCTGTAATTTCCTGCCACTGTGATTGCAAAATATTGTACACATTCATATACCTACCCAGACAGCAAACTGACATTGAATCAACGTGGAAACGATCTCTCATGACATCGAAACAACATTGATCTGGCATTGTTTTGCTCATCGAGTTAACGTTAAACCAACGTCAGATGCGGCATTCTTCAAAGCTAAATCAAAATCGATCAATTGGTTTGCTTTCCTAATATTGAAACGTTGATTTCAAGTTGCAAAACAATGCCAGATCAATGTTGTTTCGATGTCATGTTTCCACGTTCATTCAATGTCAGTTTGCTATATGGGTATAGATTCGAAATGACAATATTTGAAGATCTTACTGCTTAAAACACGTCATTGCCACTGTGATTACAGTATCCTTTAAATAAAGCAAATTAAAAACATTTGTATAGCTACTGTACACGTAAGGATGATAAAATTGATATACTGATACACTGAATGGGTTGATGCAAGTTAAAAGATACTTAGGCTATTGTTTATAAAAGGGGCAAGTTAAAAATCTTTATTTTATATCTTAAGGTTAAAATGTTAAAATGCTTAAGTCATTGCATTGCTGCACTGTTTGGTTAAGAAATATTTAATTTTAAGAAACATTAATTTCTTTATAAAACAGGAGAAAGAAAATACATATATGATCGGTAGATCAGTGATCCATTGCTTTGTGAGTAAAGGAGGCTAAAGAGCTTAATCAGATAAAAAGATGATATGTGTTTAAAATGCTGTCTTATTTAACTTCTATAACATTTTGGGTAATGCAGTTTAATTTACAATATGCAGTGTTTGCTTGTTTATATAAGTTTCACTTTCTTTTGCTGTAAATTTAATTTCCGGTTTGTGATCGGAGGATCTGTTAACGATTGCTAATGTCTCCTTCAGCCTGTGTCTGGAACGTGTGGCTTACGTTCGTCCATTACAACATTGGACTTGACTGAAACCACATCGTGTCCGTGTCATGTTTTCTATTTCTCCTTTTAACAGGTAAGAAAGTGAGCTGTAATATGTTTGAACGATTCATATATGTGTTTTATACCATAAGGCAGTGTTTCCCAACCCTGTTCCTGGCGGCACACCAACACTGCGCGTATTCTTTGTCTCCCTTACCTGATTCAACTCATCAGCTCATAATCAGATGGGTTAATGAGCTGATGAGTTGAATCAGGTGTGTTTGATTAGGGAGACAAATACGTGCAGTGCTGGTGTGCCGCCAGGAACAGGGTTGGGAAACACTGCCATAAGGAACATGCAGGGAGTAAATTTAGGCCCTGTTTACACGAGAACGCTCGCGGGTGAAAACGTAAAAATATTTTATCGGATGTGCCTTTCGTTTACACGGCGACGGCGTTTTTGAGGTTCAAAAACACAAAAAAGTGAAACCACCCTCCAGAGTGGAAATCTTAAAAACGCTCCACCGCCGCGTTCCTGTGTAAACGGTAAAAACGCAAAAGTCTGCTTGATGGTGAAGGTTGTACACAGGCGCTCGGACTAGGTGTTGTTGTAGTATGTACTCCTAGCCGCCTGAAGTGTATACTACATTGAATTTCACACGCTTTTGCGTCTCCATTTGCACGCGGATTTCCCACACAAAACGCTCGTCTAAACGCAGAATAAAAAAAGATGACGCAACGCCACTTTTGCGTTTTCTCTTCAGAATCGTTTCCGTGTAAACATAGCCTTAGTGATAGCTATGTCACATGGGCCGAGATTAAAGCATGGTGTAATGTAATAGTGCAGACGCCGCCATTTTCTCTGTGTGTTTGTTTTATATAGTAAAGAAAAGGTAAAAGTGTTATTGTTAAAGTTTATGCAAAAATAGTGTTTAAATGAGAACTGACAATGAACTGAGGGAAACAAAGCTGAAAAACGCAACCAAACTAATCAACGAAATGAATGATAATTAAACATACGATACACATGGAAACTAACTGAAACAGGAAACATGTGCAAAACCCACGCAAACAGACATAAACACAAATGATATCTAACAGTAGTTAATAATATTTAAAGTAAAGATTGTAAATATAAATAAAATAAATAATAATAATAGTTTATGCATTTGAAAAATTTATGCAAGGGAGAAAAAATTGAGTGGGGAAAAGGTGGGATCTGTTATAATCTGTGATTGTCAATGAAGGAATCAGTTTACATTTTCCCTGGGCCTGTTTTTGTCTACCTGGGACTCTTCTTCTTCCATTATTTCTATCCCTCCATCCAACTCATCCCTTCAGGGCCATCACTGTCCTCCCACAGGAAGGGAAGTTCTGATCCTCCCTTTGGATCTCCCATTTCCATCCATCACATATCCCTTGTTTACAACTGGAATAACTAATACACATGCGAGACACACAGTTACACACACAGTCAGAAGTTTCACATCACTATTTTCCATGTGAAAAATTGTCTTCAGTCATCAAAATCTATATTTAACATCCAGTGTGGCTATAGTTTGGGGAGGTGAATGAGACTATCATCATTTAGGTGAATGGCAACTGTGTCGCCATGACAATGAGAGGAAGTCATTCGTCAGGAGGTTGGCGAACGGTGGAATACAGTAATAAACATTAAAACACTGATCTAGCAAGCATCTGGAAACAGTAGACACCTTTTGGAAGAAAAAAAAACAATCCAAAATAAACTGGTAATGTTAACTTGTTTGAGGCATCGGAGAACATGCCAGCCACTGATATACATATGAAACCAAAAACTGACTGATGTGAACTTATGAATCTAGTTGGTCTTCTAATTATTTCCTTGTTGTCCACTTCTCTTCCATGATACACGTTTTTGTCTCTAATTCCTGCCCTAAAACCTAAAATAAGCTCGGAAAATGCAAAGCACTTTAATCATACTGTACAAGGCTGCTGGGTTAGCTTGATAAATGAAGCCATTGTCCTGTGATTATCGTAGTTATTCACAGCACATGCACAACAGGGGAATCTTGCATTTGTTGCATTACATGGAAGGAGTCACTGCTGTGCTACACACATGTTTCTCTGTCACAGCAGATTATAGCACTGTGGTAGACAGTTATAAATATGAGGTAATCTGGCGTTCTGCGTTAGCTGCTATTATGCCATCATTATTTCAGTGGTGGCTGGAGCTCACACATCATGATTCATTGAAATAATAGTGTAAAGAATTGCTCTCATTCTGTAAAGACATCCTTAAAGTATGAATTAATCACTCTCACACTGAGTGTGAAATTGCCCTGTATTGCACTGCATGAGTATCGGCACTCAGTAAGTTAGTACTGCTTTAGACATCGTCTATATCAAAGTGCAGAAATGTTATGGTAAAAAAAAAAAAAAAACCCATCAGGGATAGTTCGCCCCAAAAATGACCTTATTTAGTCACCGTCATGTAATTCCAAATCTGTATGACTGTGGAACAAACAGTATATAAATATATACTCACTCACTGACCGAAAGGATTATTAGGAACACCATACTAATACTGTGTTTGACCCCCTTTCGCCTTCAGAACTGCCTTAATTCTACGTAGCATTGATTCAACAAGGTGCTGAAAGCATTCTTTAGAAATCTTGGCCCATATTGATAGGATAGCATCTTGCAGTTGATGGAGATTTGTGGGATGCACATCCAGGGCACGAAGCTCCCGTTCCACCACATCTCAAAGATGCTCTATTGGGTTGAGATCTGGTGACTGTGGGGGCTATTGTAGTACAGTGAACTCATTGTCATGTTTAAGAAACCAATTTGAAATGATTCAAGCTTTGTGACATGGTGCATTATTCTGCAGGAAATAGCCATCAGAGGATGGGTACATGGTGGCCATAAAGGGATGGACATGGTAAGAAACAATGCTCAGGTAGGCCGTGACATATAGGGGCTATTTACACCTGGCCACTTCATGCGTTTTCTCAGATCGGATAGCTATCTGATTTATCAAAACGGTTCCATTTACACCTTGTCACATAAATGTGGTTTTGCAAAACGGATATAAATCCAATCTTCAATTCCCGCGCTATATGCGGATTTAATGAAGTGCACGTCACCGAAAGCAACAGATAAGCTGCATTTTATTGATCTTCGGCTAATTTCAAAATCAGCAAAGACTGTGATAAGAGAGAGCGGCAACAGAACTGGTAAGATCATTTCGTTTCTTTACTTTTAATGAAGATGGTAGTGTTAATCGTCTGCGACTTATTTTCACTTTGATTTGCGATAGATTGCGGCGCGTTGGCTTGATAGGTGTTCAGCTGCTCATCTGAGGAGATGCGCGTCGCAGTAGCGTCGTCATATCTTACTAAAATAGCATGACATATAGCCTGTAACACCCTCTTATGCGTTTATTTTTTAGCATTTTTGGGAGTAGTAACATTTACATATGTGGTTTCAAGAACCAGATGCATTTACACATGTCCAGTTTCTTCTGGAATGCGGCCCAGACCACCTGCTGAAGTGGTTTGAGCGATCGGATTCAAATCCGTCACGAATGCGTTTCGGGGGGCATTTACACCTGGTCTTTTCATGATCGGATAGCTATCCGATCTGAGAAAACGCATGAAGTGGCCAGGTGTAAATAGCCCCTTAAACAATGCCCATTTGGCACTAAGGGGCCGAAAGTGTGCCAAGAAAACATCCCCCACACCATAACACCACCACCAGCCTGCACAGTGGTAACAAGGCATGATGGATCAATCGTCTCATTCTGTTTTCGCCAAATTCTGACTCTACCATCTGAATGTCTCAACAGAAATCAAGACTCATCAGAAACATTTTTCCAGTCTTCGACTGTCCAATTTTGGTGACCTCTTGCAAATTGAAGCCTCTTTTTCCTATTTTTAGTGGAGATGAGTGGTACCCGATGGGGTCTTCTGCTGTTGTAGCCCATCCGCCAAACCCCAAAATGCATTGAAGCAACTGCCATGTGACTGGTTGATTAGATAATTGCATTAATGAGAAATTGAACTGAACTAAATTATATGATTTATTTTTGGGTTGACTAACCCTATATATATATATATATATATATATATATATATATATATATATATATATATATATATATATATTTGTATACACTTATATCAAGTCTCAGTTCTTTCTTAAATGACTATCATTTAGGGTTCATTCCATGACCCCAGTGCATGTCAAAGCAGCACAGTGAGAGTGATGAATGGCTCTGATGCTCATGTGGTGATGTCAGACGCTGTGGTCAGACTGTGTGGCATTAAGAGGCTTAACTTTGTTATCACTGACATAGAGACATCTAGCCACGCAGGCAACACCATAATGTGTTGGATTATGTATGCATTATGCTTGTAATTGTTCATGCTCATTTATACCTATTTTTACATTCATCAACAATGTTAAATTTAATATTGCAAATCTCATGAATATCCAATTTTCGTACTGTACATTATAACGTTGCTATGGTTAAATTCATTTGTACAATTTAAAATTACTGATTTTAGTATGCAGTGCTTTTCTGTACTTTTAATTTAATATAGAATTATATAGAATATAGATTATATAAACAATATAGAATTTTAATATTGACAATTTTTCAGTTGCCAGACATACCAAGAAAATAATTATCAGCTTATTGACAACAGTCAGACCTATAAAGTTGTGATGTAATGGAAGTAGCAACAGATCTTTTCATCCATTTTGTAATGTACTTCAAAGTATATCAGATCTTCAAAAAACAGAATGCAGGCCAGGACTTTGTTCTATCTATTGGTTTCGATCCATACAATCAATTGTAAGAAACGGTAGGATTTAAGCTGACTAAATGATTGGAGAAGTCTGGCATATGTCACCAGACAGAAGTTGATGAATTCACCGAAGGATTATGATTTTTTTTTTCGAGATACAAATTACAAGCTAAAAAAACTAATTAAACATTCACAATAATATCAATGCATTTAGAAAATAGACTCTTCATTTCATGTTGACTTTAATATCGGTGCATCCATCCCTAAGATGAGCAACAACCAATGAACACAGTTGGAAGTTGGAACAGATGACAAAAATCAGTTTGACAGTGTTTTAAAAGAGTTTACTTGCATAAAGACATAGCACATTATGAATATCAAGTCCTCCTTTACCAAACTAATGAAGCCTGGTAGTTTAGACTCTCTCTGCTCCTCCTGGGACCCTGAACTGAATATCCTGAACCCATTAAAAGTTCTCTATGGTGTGATCTGAGGGGATTTTCTAAAGCAGGTCTTTGAGAGGGACATTAAACAGTCTTTAACAGAGCTTTCATCTCTAAAGCGCTATCAGTAGGCGCAGAGAAGGCTGGCACTGCCTGGCATGCTATACTGGGTTACTGCCTTTATCAGTTCTCTTTAATTAGGAAACAAGCTTCTGTTTCTGTATCTGCTTAACCAGCCATGTGCCACACATCTAGTGAGTATGTATACACACACACACGAGAACATAGACACATAGATTGATGGATACAGTTACAATTAGACCTACACACAAAACAATTTCCATTTTAGCTGCGAATTTTGTTTGTTTGTTTGTCTGATTTTTTTGGTGCATTCTGAGAACTTTATTTGCATCCTGGTGTTTCTATCCAACATATGTATCCCAAACCTGACTGTCTCTGTTTTTGGTATATACATGTATATAGCTCTCATTTATGGCTTATACAAGTGATCATTTACAACATAAATACTCTTTACCTTTTGTGAGGCGCTGTGGGAGATCTGGAGTTCTAAAACGGGGAGCTGAGAGGAACTGACTGACCTTCGATCCCTGCTACACCCCTCAGGTAGGCGGGAATACTCCCTTTTTGTTACTATGGACACAAATATCCCTAACTGAAATGGAAACACAAATGGATGTGAATAGGGAGGGAAAGGTGTCTTTCCCCAACCTATACTTTAATATTCCTATTATAGTATAGAGGTTATCCCTAAAACAACACTAAATATAGACCTACTGTGTGGAACGGCCTGTTTCCCAGGACAAGGTCGGAAAAGAGCTTAAACTTTAAATAGGAATAAAATGTCAAACAAAATAATCAAGCATAATTTTACGTAAACCAATGACATGTTCCGATGCCCTCTGTGCAACTTTCTCGGGATCAACATGAAAGATCACGGGAAATGTGTCGAGCGTGACGTGACCATTGCAGTTTGTGAGCATGAACAACCCAAACACACCTACATCCTGACATGCACAAATACCAATCGCTATAAATGCAACAATGATGTCAAACTGTGCTGCAAATACAAATTGAGATGTTTGTGCCTTCCTCTCCACCCGGCCATTACGCCAAATTATTTTCCAGGCTAAAGTTCCCTCACATTAAATTTCACAACTTGACATTGATAGCATGCAGCCTCGTTTTCTTTTTCCCCTGTTCCTCTCTTAAACTTGCAGACTATACACACTATGTGGACTCACGGGATCATCTACATTATCCAGGGCTTTAGTACACCAAACTCATTTGCACTTCTTATGTGCAGAAGGGTATATGGCCTTCAGAGACCTGGAAACAGTTATTCTCACCAGCCTTCAAGGTTACATACGTCATTATGAGTGGTAGTAAAAAAGATTTTGTGTTCAACAGTAGGACACTGACATACCATGAAAGAAACCAGAAAAGGCCAAATGTCAGGACAAGGTTGGGCTGAAACGTATGAATGTATGACAGTTCATATGGTTTATCAATTACCCTGAAGTGGAGTGACACAGGAAATGTTTTTAAAAAGTCCAAGCTCTGTCCAGGACTAAAATTACCTACAATTATTAGGGGAGGAAGGGCTGAGAGAAGGACCTGATGAAGTAACTGACTCGTGACTTGAACCTTAATGTAACTCACACTCAATATTTCAGCTGAAGTGGAGTTTCGGACTAGTTACAGCTGAAATGAAAACAACCTTTCTTTTTAACCTTGTGTCTGGTTATAAAACTGAGCTTAGTCGTAAATCAAACCTGTGTCCTCGGCAAAATATCCTGAGTTGCAAATTGTAAATAGTGCTTTGGAGACTTATATTTTTTTTGACAAGAGTACACAAAATAAATATCTAAATCATTTTACATTTTGGCACTTCTAATTCCCTAAAAAGGCAGAGGTCTATCAGGCAGAATAGCGGCTCACTGTAAATCTGTCTGCCCTGACTGTGGCCAGCCGAGGGTCACCGAGGAGTCAAGAGTTTTGAGGAGGTATAAAGCAGTTACTTTATGGCTATCCCAATTGTTGCGCATTAGAGTTATGTGCATTGTATTAGCTCTAATGAAGGGCGTAAATTCTCAGTTTTACGAGCAGACCTTTACGAGGAAGGGGAAATTGTAAAACACACGCTTTTTGCGTTACCAGTGTTTGTCACCCTGCCTTAGGAGTTCAGGCTGCACACACGCTGTTTTCATTAACCTGTGGATGGCTCTGAGATGTGTGTGTGTGTGTGTGTGTGTGTGTGTGTGTGTAAGGATTAGGGCTGCAACGATTCGTCGACGTTGTCGACAAAAATCGATAATAGAAATAGTCGACAATGAATTTCATTGTCGAATTGTCGCCAGACATGTTTTTGTTTTTTTTTTCCGACCGAGCACATTCGCTTCTCTGCTGAGCGATAACATACAGAAATGGCAGTGTCCAACGCAGCAGCTGCACATACCAAAACATCTAAAGTTTGAGAGCATTTTAGCCTGGATACTGTGAATAAAAAGATTACCTGTATCATGCAAAGCAGACAGTCCTTGCTATCACGGCAGCACCTCGGTGATGCACGAACATTTAAAGAGAAAGGACGTCGGACAGTTGAATAAAACGGAGTTTGACTCGCCTCGGTAAGATTTACCTTATTTTACGCACTATAAGGCGAACTTTCTTTCTAAACCGCGACAAACGCCAGTCTCCCTTTTCTGCAAAATGCAACATATCCGCTTAACCGATCACAACGCACCATTCACGCAATGTAAACAGTAACGGAAATGCCGGCTGTTGCTTGTTCTCACGCGACAGCATCAAATTTCTGTCACGCTGGCACACTGACCCCAGGGATCTTTTGAAAAACTTTCAGTTGTTTTACTCAAAGTCAACGAAAACCGAGCAGGACCAAGCCATTTTACAGCTGATCGCCGTCAAAAAAAGCTCAGCGGCGACATCCCAAGGTTGACAACAGCGATATGCAGAAGTAACATTAGATCATGCTTAATAAATCATAATTCATGATGATGTGCTCATCTTAGTTAATGTTTTAATTAAGGTGTTGTTCATCCATGAAGTCATGAATGAAAAACGTTGAACTGTTAAAAAAAATGTTGTTAGTTCCTGATGAAAATAATGAATGAACGAATGAATGCATAATTCATGCATGATTCATTTTATCCGTGGATTCATGATAATTCATGACCTGTACCCTTAAAGTGTTACAGAATATTGTTATATTAAAGCAATGGATTTATATGATTACACAAGAAATTCAATGTGTATAAAAGTTTTTTGATTAATTGCATTTTGAAAAAAATAAGTTAATGGATTTATTGCATTTTGGGGAAAAATAATCTGTTTTTATAATAAATCTTTGAAAATCAAAACATGGATTTAATTTTTTATTGATATTATAACCTACAAATGCTATGTGAAAATTTGAAACTGAAAATAGTGGTTTTCATCTTCCCATTTTCTTGCTAAAGAAAACACAGTTTTACTCAAATTCATCAAAATGGATTTATAGCGTTTTGGAACCAAACTCTTCATATAATTATGTCTATACTGACCAAGCACTCTGCCTAATTGGTTTTAGACAGGGCATTTTTTATTTACTTTTAGTATGAATCGGCCTATCAGCAGCAAAGTTCAATAAAATATGCATTTTTTATTGAAGTACCCCCTTCTTTCTTGTGTTTACTATCATTTTCCACAGAATTAAAGCAATTCATGCTAAATTTTAGAAAAATGTAATAATTATCCGATTAGTCGACTAATCGTTTCAATAGTCGGTGACTAGTCGACTATTAAAATAGTCGTTAGTTGCAGCCCTAGTAAGGATTGAGTCTGGGTAGTCCCTCATCTGGAAATCAGCATCCATCTAGCTGGTTGATAAGAGGCAACCTTTACAACAGCCTTATAGATTTGAAGGTGGCCTGTGAGAGGATTTGATGATTATTAGGGGTGTAGTGATTCATTGACATCGATGTATCGATTTATATTCCTACGATCCAACTACATCGATCTGTGCTCTGCTAGTCGATCTAAGATCGGCATAATATCGATATAAAATCGTTTAAAAAGTTTATCAATCGATTGTATCGATACTAGGAAATAACGCATTTAATTTAAGCACGTCAGACTTTATATGGATGTTTTTTTCTTTGAACTTTAGTTTTAATGACACAGGCGTTAAACGTTGCTCGATTCCGTCTGCCTATCTGTGACGTAATCGCCACGCACCAGCAGCAGCGCGTCCGTCAATAAGGAAGCGATTCAGTCAGAACTAGCTGCGTGTGGTAACGCGCACAGACTGTAACGTGCTGATCTACCCAGCGGTCTCATAAAACGTTCAAATATATCAACGTCTGGCAGAATGAGTAGTAGAGTATGCAGATCTGAATAAAAGTTACGATGCAAAAAAGGGATTTCTGTGCGCTCACACTCGACCGACCCAAACGTCCAACCAAGCAGACACCTATTCAGCTCGCGAGTATAATGAATTGAGCTCTCTTTCGTGTCTGAATGCAAAAATACACACAACATTATGTCTAAATGTCCGTTTTGGAGAGTAACGTTATTCATGTACTGTAAACTATGTCGGTTATGTATTAATTAAACAGTTGTGAGTGTATCGGATGTGCATCAGTGCAATTGTATCCGCTATGTCATTGGACATGATGTGACAGTGGCAATAAACCTAATGCGGTCTGTGTCCTGAATATTCAAGCGACAAAAGAAAAAAAAGAAAAGCATTCACTGTTTGTTAATAGCTTTAATAAGGATTAATTATATTTAATTCCTACAAATAAATGTGTCTACTTGAAAGAATAAAAGCATGATGTATGCAAGTATTTATAAAGAATGCATCATTCATTGAAAAGAAGAATGTGTTCTACTCTAGGAAAAGTGGTTTTATTTAATTCTAAGCTATTTTTTCAAGTCACAGTAGTTAAATCTGTATCTGTATTGAATGTTCAAACTTAAAATTCATTAATATTAATAGGTTCATAGATGTTTTCTCCGGGAATATATGGGTTTGGAAATTTTAGAGAAATTCTAAATTAACCAGGTTAATAATATTTATAACCTAATAATAAATAAATAATTTCAGGTATTTATTTCAGTCACGGTTGAATTTTTGCTAAAAAGTTACTGAATCGATTTCAAGTCACTGAATCGTTTCGGATCGTATTGTTCTAAATTAACCAATATCATCCTTGAATCGTATCGACAACCATGAATCGTGATACGAATCGAATCGTTGTTAAAATGAATCGTTACACCCCTAATGATTATATATTTGCTGACAATTCTTCAGTACACAAGTGATGGCCACCAAATAATCACAACACAGTAAATCAATAATAAATAAATAAATTCAATAAATCCTGCAGTGTCAAATACCGATAATCGATATTATATTAATACAAGACTGTAGAGCCCCATCCAATTCACAGAAGCACAGATAAACTCCATCCTTCGTCCCTTAAATTTTGCGTTGAGATCCTTCATTAATTTTAATCTTATTAATATTTTGGCTAGTTCCTTTTGTTGATGCCTTGTATGCCATTTTTGGAACAGAAGCAAATGACATAACATCATTTCATTCTGGTCGGTCAATTTAATAATGAGAGGAACATTTATGCTGTCAGCCTCCTATACTATTTGTGCAGTGAGTAAAAGTTTGGAAATATTATAATGTATTAATATTTTTAAAATATGTTTTTGTCTTTTATGCTCACCAAGGCTGCATTTTTTTAAAAAATACAGTAAAAACAGTAATAATGTGAAATATTTTAACAATTTAAAAAAATAAATGTTATTATTATTATTTTCATAGATATAAAAATGTTATTTATTTCTAAGATGACAAATCAGAATTTTTAGCATCATGCATATACTGATTTTTATTATTATTATTAATGTTGAAAATTAATTATTTTACTTATCAAGGACACATTAAATAGAACATTTTAATTTGTAATAATATTTCACAATATGACTGTTTTTACTGTATTTTTTACTAAATAAATGCAGAATTTGTGAGCATAAGAGACTTCTTTCAAAAACATAAAACATTTTTTTCAAATTTTTATTTCAACTACTATTCAAGGCTACCATAAAAAATGTTCTTTCTTTCATATCTCTCTCTCTCTCCATCACAGTGTGGTGTCACATTGTAAGACTTCTCCAAGAGGTCAAACTGTTAAAATGGTAAAAACGTTTCTCAATTTGAGCTCACTCCCGAAGATGTAATTTATATAACTTCCTCTGCCTTGATGCACGCTGTATAATTGTGCATAAGATCAATATAAATTTTTGCAGACGGGCAAACCCTCAGCCCTTTTTCTGTGGCTAGTTAAGAAGATGTAATGGAAGTGAGGAGAGGTTGTGTGGCTGGTGATTCTGAGGAACACCCCCCTCCCTCCTCACACACACACTGGAGAGCTTGACTCCCCTTTCCCACCCTGCCAAAAGTACAGATACTCTCCTTTTACAGACTGACAAATCAAGCAATTATGTGGGAGTTGATGATGTCATCATTTCTCTAGCCCTGTCTTCATTTATAAAGGTCTCGGCACATTTCAAATTCACCCGTTGCCCTAAATGAAAGAAAAAGATGGGGTGAGAGTGAGAAAAAGAGAGAGAGAGCGACAGAGAATAAAGATTGAAATATCTCCTCAGGACATTCTGCTTACTATTTCAGAAGCTCTCTTATCTCTCTCCACTCAGCTCTGTTAATATAATGGTGAACAATATTTCATGAAGGGCAGCTGAATACTGCCACGCTGACACACACCATCTCTCTTTCTCCTCCCCGTGCCCTCATCTGTCTTTTCTACCCCTCTTCTTTTCCCCCCTTTCTGTGGGAAGCGAGGGACAAGGTTGGAAGAAAGGCTGATAAGCTCTCTTAGTGTCGCACCCCTCACCCCTCACATTGGCGGTTTCCCCTCGTTTGCAAATATTTTCATATCAATAATCGGGCAATTTCCGTACAAGCTAATCCATCAAAGCGAGGCCACGGGTAATCCAGCGCGGCTCCAGGTGAACCGCTCTCTCAGGCAGACATCTGTTCCTCGGAGCGTCGCACAAAGGCCTTCTCTGTCAACCTTGATTGATCAGGGGAGGGTCTCGTAGCACGGAGGAGGCGCAGCGTGTATCAGAGATGCTCGACACCGGCACCTGAAGAGGTATTCTCTCTGGCGAAGAGCAGAAAGAGCTCCAATCAGTGTTAAACAGCTTTCAAAGCGCCACACATATCAGGAAATGCTCGCCGCTCTCCTAGAAGCGAGAGAACAAAAGACACGAGGAATGAAAGCAAAGAAAATTCGGATCAGTATAATATCTATAAATGCTGACAGGGTGGATTTTGGATGCAGGATTTTAGATTACGGAGGTTTTAGAGCAGCCGACTTTGCAGAACAATGAGATCGTGTGTTTGATTTTAATTTCCCTATAATCTACTCAGCATGTTAAAGATATGCTTTCTCTCTCTCTCTCTCTAAGATCACAAACCTAGATGGAGAAAAAAGAGCAAGGGGAAACCAAAAAGGAGAGAAAACAAAATGAGCAAAGCGGAACGAGAAATTGTGAAGTCTCATTAGTACCACATTTATCATCTTCTTTGTATGGTTTTAAACACTGACTAGGTCAGATCTTTTCAGGCACCTCAAGGGAAATCAGCATTTGTCAGCGCTGAAACCAGCTCTGTTCTACACACACTCCTAATTCATTCCGCTAAAGAGGCTCGCCGGACGCCCGTGGCACCGTTGATGATTTTACACTCATCCTGGTGAAACCTTGGCTGCCTGTCGCTCTCAATTGGCTGTCTGAACACACACTTGTCCTTTTTAATCTCGAGCCGGGACTGTTAGCACAGAGCCCATACCTGGGGTTCTGCACTGTCTAATGCAAATGATCTGTGTTGAGACAGCCATGCATGTGAGACATTGCAAATTATATTTCCTACGAACGGTAATTACAGCCGAGAGCCTTACCGACTCCCCGGTAGCGAGAACACGATGTGAACAAGACAGATATTATATATTATAAATGCTATTAATGTATCCTCATGCAAGGTCAACATAGGACAAGATATTGGAGGATGAGAATATGTGTATGCTTCAGCGGGGGAATGCTAATGGCTTCTGCCTCGTGGTCACCTTTGCAAAGTTTGGTTAATTCGAGCGTACAGAGCTGGTCTTTGTGGGTCATAATTCTTATCATCTGTCAGAGGTAAAACATCATCCTTTCCCTGATCTGTCTCCATTTACATACGGATTCCTCATTACATCTCGTTTGCGTATCTCCGTCAAACGCCCTACCAGTCAAACGCGCCTCCACCTAGAAACTCTTTGTGAGTGACACAGGGAGGGAAACAGACAACTCTACAAAGACGGAGATGACAAAAAGAAGAAAGCCGGAGCGATAAAGAAAGTGCACGACTCCGAGTGGTGATGTTGAGAGGAAGAAATGCCTCAGAAAATCTCCATTTCATGTGAGTTCAGACAGAATAGTGTGCCATATGTAAATAGTAGTTCAATAATGAATGCCCTATCGCTGCTTTTATTTGCTTTCAGCTTCGCAAACACAACCATGGTGTGTGAGACACAAATTAGAAAGCATTTAAAAGGAAATATTCAAAGGCTGGCGAAGCCAAAGGAATATCAGTTATTATTTTTGATGTTGCAATTTCTGTCACTTTGATGCAATCAGTGAGTAGCCTGGGCTCGTAGGGCTCTCAGGGGAAGAGGACTGTCAGAGTGAAGAAGCTGGTGGGAGGGTAATTATCACAGATCAAACCCTGCTAGTTAGCAGGCAGAAACAGGAGGCAAATGCCAAAAACCAGCCAATGTTTCACAAACGCTTGTTCAAGGATATCCTAATTGCTATAAGTGGTTCCTTCAGGACTGACACATCAAACGCAGCCAGCTGCGTGATGTCATCACTGTGTTCCCGCCGTGATGCTCCTCAGCAGGCAAATTAAGGGAAGAGGGCAAAGCGCAAGCACACAAGGACAGTTTCCTGCCATATGAGTTGTGCCTGTACACACACAAATGTCACTTACACATACTGTTTTTAGCATCAGGCCATGCGTCAGGCCCAAACAGCACTGCTCTGATGCTGTGTGTGACAGGAAATCGAATTGTTATATAACCCCTTTATTTACTGCAAAATCTTTTGAAACTAAACAGTTTCACACAGACCTCACAGAATACGGAATGTATGATTCACTGTTGAAAACATCAGAAAACACTGTATGTTTCTTTCTGACCACAGTAAATATTTTGTCCTAAAACTTATATTCTCTCTTTATTTTGTGTCCATTAAGGGCAAAATGTATGAGAGACATGCTGAAGTAATATGTGACTGTTCTGTAACGAAACTATAATGAGTCCGGTACATAGGCTATTATATAAATACAGTGCTTTCCTTTAGTCTTTTCCTTTACACTGCTGTTCAAAAGTTTCAGGTTGGTTTTTGAAAGAAGACTAATTACACTCACCAAGGCTGCATGTATTGATCAATAATACAAAATAATAGAGTAATATAAAATATATAGTGTACAATTTAATTTAAATACATGTTTTCTATTTAAATACAATTTAAAATATAATTTATTTATGATGGCAAATCTGAATTTTCAGCATCATTACTCCAGTCTCACATGATCCTTCAGAATTGATCCTAATATGCCGATTTGCTGCTCAAAAAACTTAGCTAACTTATTATTCTAAATGCTGACAACCGTTGTGCTGCTAAAACAATGTGGAAACCATTATCCTTTTTTAAAACAGATGGAAAATTTGAAAGTTTCTTTGCTGATTGAATTACTTTACTTTGTACAAAATAGATAAATCTTACTGACACCAAACTTTTGAAAGGTAGAGTATATGACACTTAACTGAACATTTCCTGCAAAGAAAAATAAATCATTAGAACTTTAGCAGACAAAGAAGCCCCTTAAAAGTAAGACCTCAGTAATTGTCAGGAAAATGAATTTAACTTTTGGAGGAGAGAAGCAAGAGAGATGGCAAGAAAGAAAGTGAGAGCCAGAGACTGGGGATTAACGCACACAGACCACTGTGTCATCCTTTCATTCTTTCCCTCACTCGGATAAAAGCAATTTTCATCAGAGACGAATTCCAGTGCAGCTTCATAAAATGTGAATTTGTCCTGTGTGTATGGCTGTATATCAGTGTAAGTGAAGTAATAATCTGGTTCCTATCAGCTTTAAGTAATCACCCTTGTGGCGGTGTCTAACGACCGGAATCAGAGACTTTAATACCTCCCATAAGAGCAGATCTCTTTAAAAAAGTCAAATAAAAGCCAGTGTGTCAGTCTCCCTTAAAACCCGAAGATAAACTCAATTATTTTTCCCCTGCCTCAGCAAGAGGACACAACAGAGACCTCTGAAATTACTTGCTCACTCACAGGGATTGTAAAAAAAGGGCAATTTCTAGAAACACACTGTAAATGTGACGGAAGCCAAGAGAAAGAGACACTAACCGTCCGCATTGTCATAGCTAGGCTCAGCGTAATGAGCGTGACAGAGACACGAGTCACTGTGCATGATAGCGAGGTTTAAATCAGGCCAGGCATCAGGGCTGGGCGGAGGGCCGGAGAGCCATAACAGCTGACAAACGAAGCCACTGACAGGGGTAATGGATGGCAGACTGTGGCCTATCTATCCGTCGAGGTGCTGGTGAGGTGCGGAACTTCACGGGGACTGTCTGATGCACGAGAGAGCTCGTAAAGTAGCACGGGGCACCTGACCTCTACAACAGACAGCGGACTGGCAGGGCCTTTACGACCCGTGCTAGATTTAATGGCCAATAATGACTGGAATAACCGCTTAAACCTTAACGGACCCCGCACGGCTTTGAGCGGAGCGAGAGATGATATATTTGGCCTGCGGAATGACAGGGGCAATGTATCAAAGGGAAGGGAGGAACACCCTGGAATATATTTGTGCATGTGTGGGTATGTGTGCAGATGAAGGAGGAGCAGAGAAACATGGGATGAAGCCTGTGAGATAGCAGCGTTTTTACACACAGCAACAACAACAACACAGTGACACCCTCTTTCTGAGATCAAGTCAGAACAAAATGTGCCCGTTCAGAGCTACATAAATAAGCAATATAGGGCCTTGACACTTTGATACGCAGATTTATTTATTTTTCCCACCCAGACTTTATTCTAATTTATAGCGCACCAGCATCCTTTGGCCTGAGATCATAACACCAATTCATTAACTATTGGCACCAATGTGTATTCCGATTTTCAATAAACTCTCTCTCTCTCTCGCGTGCACACTATTTGAGTGCCTGGCACGTTTTCAAGCAACATATGCTGCCATAATCTCTTAAAAAGCACCATCCAAGTCCAAATTTAATTATGTAATAGCAGAAATGCAGTCAGAGTGCAGACACAGCAGCTTAGCCATTAAACAGCATTTCGTCGGAACGCCTCACCGTTCTTCAAGCATCCACACTAAAATGTCAACCATGAAAATGATGTTATAAACACAGTAATACAGGGCAAAAATAACATTTTTGGAAGCTCCGAAAAAAGGATGAAATAAAAAAAGTACAACTGTAGTAAACTCTTCTTAAAGGGATAGTTCACCCAAAAATGAAAAATGTCTCACCTTCTAGTCATCCCAAAACTATCCCTTTAAGGTTTCATTGCAATGTCTGGCTCTTCTTCTCTTTTAGAGTCTAATATCATTAGAGAGACATATTTCCAGAATTTACGCCTCTAAGCCCAAGCTAAATCCCTAGCATGCAGTAGTGGTTTCCCACATTCTCTATGCTCTGGTTTTGAGGAATACTGGTTTATGTGATGGTTTAAGCCAGGACTGTTGAGTGGTGGTCTAACCCTAGCCACACTGGCTCTGTGTGCAATGAATCACACATTGCCATTATGTTTTGCGTGCTTTTTATTGCATTTACATTCTGTACAGAGGCTCTGATGTGATATGTCCCTGTTGAAGGCTAGAGGAGAGGAATACACACAAATACATGAGATCAGAGCTGGGGATACATTCAAATATATCACTGATATGGGGTCACCTTTTGATTAGAGTCTAAAAGGACATGAAATAGATAAATCCTATGGGCAAACCGTATTCCTTAAACAATTTCGAGGGTCCTGTTCACATGCCGCTGTTCCACAGGGAGTATGCGCTTGGCTTGCCTGTGATAACATTCCCTATGCACAATAGTGTAATCTCTGTGGCTCAGGTAGTGTGTGATCTGCAGTCGGTTTGTCCCGGCATTAAAAAACACCCTCAATTCTTTGTGCTTCTACAATGAATTAAGCGGATTCCGACAGGGAATGCTTATCGGGAAAATTTTGCTTCACTTCGGAGATAAACAAATCAGACTAAATAAGTTCTGCGAGAGTTTCACTAACTCGTTCGCGTCCTAATCTGTAGGACTGCTTAAGATTACACCTCCAGATCATTTTCCAACATGAGAAAAGAGGGCAAAAGTTAAGCTTGTGTGAAAAGAGCATATTGTTGGAAAAGGCATAGACTTCTCCATGAGATGGCTTACTTTAGCTATTGTATTTATAGTAACAAATCAGAAACTTGTGTCACATGATTTTTTTAAGGAAGGGAGCATTGTTTGTAGATTAGAAAATCAGGTCACCGGTAAAAAATTCATTTAATTTTTTAATCTGCACACATGTTTGTTTTCGCCTGAAACTCAGAGAAGCTCCAAGGCAAAACATAAAAAGCATTCCTAAGCAGTCGAGTTGCTCTTATAGAAAATACCTCAAAGCGTTTAAGATAATACACAATCGTGGATTGAAGCTCAATCTCACTCCCTCTTCCTCTTCAGATAAGTGTTTCCATTGATGAGACCTGGCATCCTCCTCTTATCTCCAGAACACTTCACGGCAGGAAAAGGGTGCTTGAATAAGTCTTGCAAGATTGTGACGGTAATATATCCGCTTAATCGTGGCTCGCCAAAACTTCTACAACTACCCATTTTGCCAATAATAATATTAGACTTATTTCATGCACATAAGCAAAATTATTTCCTAACTGCATTTGGAAGAGGTTATCTGCCCCCCCTCTGCAATCTCCTAACTTGGAAGGCTTTTGTCATCTATTCTCTATGGGCTATTAAAAAAAGAGTGCCTCATCTGTTAAATGTACTTATTTATATTTAGTTTCACTACAAATGTTTTTTTTTTAAATACTGGATATTGTATAATATCTTAAAAGAAAATTATATTTAAGGCATTCTAAAATATTTGTCAAATTACAATCAATGCGATACTACTGTAAATATCATATCTGTTTGAGTCTGCTAAATCCCAACAGGCTTTTGTGCATCAAAAAGCACTTTTCCCCCACACCACAAAGTGGTGCTGTGCTGTGCGCTCCATTGCAAGAATGTCACCCAGGAAAGAAGCACCTCCTTTTTGCTCAGACTGTCCCTGTTAACACTGGCAGTACAGCTGTGTGTGTTTATGGTTCAGTCTGCCATTCCACTCAGACTCAATCAAGCAACAGGATGTGATCTGCAGTCATTAAAATTAGCCGCTTGCAGGAGCCAATTCATTTGCATTCTGCAAGGCGCAGTTAAATAATTACTTAAATGGCAAATATATTTTTCAAATGTCTCCCGTATGTGCTTTGCTCCGTAATGCTGATAGAGGTTTGGTTGTTCTTTCACGGCGAGGTGCTTTCACCTAATGAAACTCGGGATCAATAGAAAGGTTCTTTACCGTCATATATGCTGCACTCACACAAGGGAAATAAGGCTCAATTTTTCATTCTCAAATGTATTATGGATGTCATTCTTTATTTAGTACTTTGTTCAGTTCCAAACATGGTACATTGGAGAAATATTTCCTTCTACATTGCCTGCATAAGAAAATAAGATAAAGAAAAACAAACAAACAAAAAAAAGAAATGAAGAAAAGCAAAGAAAGCACCAAGTCCAAAGGGGGGAGGGGAGAGAAAAGAGGATACAAAATCAGTGAAATAAATTTCACATAAAACTCGACCCGGTAAAAAAACGTAAGGGGTAATACTGTCGGGGTTTTTTTGGCCGAAATTTTGACCCCCTCCGATCTTCTTGAAATTCTGGATTATGACAAAGGGCCACGAGACTTCGACCAGCGCGCAAAAATGGAGGCTCTAGACCCTTCCAGAGCCGAGATATCGGACGTCAAAGTTTCGACCCGAAAAAAAAAACGTAAGGGGTAACACTGTCGTTTTTTTTTTGGGCCAAAATTTTGACCCCCTCCGATCTTCTTGAAACTCTGGATTCTGACAGAGGGCAACGAGACTTCGACCAGTGCGCAAAAATGGAGGCTCTAGACCCTTTCAGAGCCGAGATATCGGACGTCAAAGTTTCTACCCGGAAAAAAAAAACGTAAGGGGTAACACTGTCGTTTTTTTTTTTTTTTGGCCGAAATTTTAACCCCCTCCGATTTTCTTGAAACTCTGGATTCTGACAGAGGGCCACGAGACTTCGACCAGCGCGCAAAAATGGAGGCTCTAGACCCTTCCAGAGCTGAGATATCGGACTTCAAAGTTTTGACCCGAAAAAAAAAACGTAAGGGGTAACACTGTCGTTTGTTTTTTTGTGCCGAAATTTTGACCCCCTCCGATCTTCTTGAAACTCTGGATTCTGACAGAGGGCCACTAGACTTCGACCAGCGCGCAAAAATGGAGGCTCTAGACCCTTCCAGAGCCGAGATATCGGACGTCAAAGTTTCGACCTGAAAAAAAAACGTAAGGGGTAACACTGTCGTTTTTTTTTTTTTGGCCGAAATTTTGACCCCCTCCGATCATCTTGAAACTATGGGTTCTGACAGAGGGCCACGAGACTTCGACCAGTGCGCAAAAATGGAGGCTCTAGACCCTTCCAGAGCCGAGATATCGGACGTCAAAGTTTCGACCCGAAAAAAAAAACAAAAAACGTAAGGGGTAACATTGTCTTTTTTTTGGCCGAAATTTTGACCCCCTCCGATTTTCTTGAAACTCTGGATTCTGACAGAGGGCCACGAGACTTAGACCAGCGCGCAAAAATGGAGGCTCTAGACCCTTCCAGAGCCGAGATATCGGGTGTCAAAGTTTCGACCCGAAAAAAAAACGTAAGGGGTAACACTGTCGGGGTTTTTTTTGGCCAAAATTTTGACCCCCTCCGATCTTCTTGAAACTCTGGATTCTGACAGAGGGCCACGAGACTTCGACCAGCGCGCAAAAATGGAGGCTCTAGACCCTTCCAGAGCCGAGATATCGAAGGTCAAAATTTCGACCCGAAAAAAAACATAAGGGGTAACACTGTCGTTTTTTTTTTTTGGCCGAAATTTTGACCCCCTCCGATCTTCTTGAAACTCTGGATTCTGACAGAGGGCCACGAGACTTCGACCAGCGCGCAAAAATGGAGGCTCTAGACCCTTCCAGAGCTGAGATATCGGACGTCAAATTTTCGACCCGAAAAAAAAACGTGAGGGGTAACACTGTGGGTTTTTTTGGCCGAAATTTTGACCCCCTCCGATCATCTTGAAACTCTGGGTTCTGACAGAGGGCAACGAGACTTCGACCAGTGCGCAAAAATGGAGGCTCTAGACCCTTCCAGAGCCGAGATATCGGACGTCAAAGTTTCGACCCGAAAAAAAAAACGTAAGGGGTAACACTGTCGAGTTTTTTTTTGGCCAAAATTTTGACCCCCTCCGATCTTCTTGAAACTCTGGATTCTGACAGAGGGCCACGAGACTTCGACCAGCGCGCAAAAATGGAGGCTCTAGACCCTTCCAGAGCCGAGATATCGAAGGTCAAAATTTCGACCCGGAAAAAAAAAAATAAGGGGTAACACTGTCGTTTTTTTTTTTTGGCCGAAATTTTGACCCCCTCCGATCTTCTTGAAACTCTGGATTCTGACAGAGGGCCACGAGACTTCGACCAGCGCGCAAAAATGGAGGCTCTAGACCCTTCCAGAGCCAAGATATCGAAGGTCAAAATTTCGACCCGGAAAAAAAAACATAAGGGGTAACACTGTCATTTTTTTTGGCCAAAATTTTGACCCCCTCCGATCTTCTTGAAACTCTGGATTCTGACAGAGGGCCACGAGACTTCGACCAGCGCGCAAAAATGGAGGCTCTAGACCCTTCCAGAGCTGAGATATCGGACGTCAAATTTTCGACCCGAAAAAAAAAACTTAAGGGGTAACACTGTGGTTTTTTTTGGCCAAAATTTTTTTTTTTTTTTTTTTTTTTTTTTTATTTAACAGTCAGACATACATACAAACAAACAAACAAACAAACAAACCAACATAGTGCAGTAGTGAGCAATCTTGTAAATCTATAATTCCAGCAGTGACAAGAGTGATTTAAGTGTTGATCTGAGTGTGTGTGTGTGAGTGGATGTGAGTGTGGGTATGTGTGTGTATGCGTATACAAAGTGACCATTTATTATTTACCATTGTCATTGCAATCACCATCCCACTCCCCACTACCACCATACTGTCCATATTGTGTTGATAAATTTTTATTTCCATCCTCCCTCCTATGTAACAATTGCCATTGTCAATCCTGTAAAAAATAAAATATGATATAATAATATAATATAAGATAATATAATATAAGATATCCTTCCCCCACATCTCATCAGTCCCTATCTTTCTTTTTTTTTTTTTTTTTTTTTTTTTTCTCTATTTTTTTTTTTGTGTGTTATGTGCAATGTCTAAGGTGCATTAAAATAGGGAGTACAGTGCGAGAGGGTCTCAAATTGGGACAGAGATGCTGTCCCGTTGAAACCACTTCTCGCCTGTCTTGCCTGCCTTGGTATTTGTGAGGATTTTCCAAATATACTTATTCCTTCCTTCTTTTTTTTTTTTTTTTTTTTCCCTATTCTATGTTGTGGTGCATTAAAAACCCATGAAGAGATAAGGGGGAAGTTATTGCAATAGTACTGACAATGACACTTAATTCTAATACAGCATCGACAATGGCAATATTGATGATAATAATAATAATAATTATTATAATAATAGTAATAATAATATTAATAATGAAGGACAATGATGATGGCAGTGGTGATCAAAACGGTTAGAGCAAAGGACAGCAACAACAGCAATTACAACAATAAAACAACAAAAATAAAAAGTAAAAAAGTGAAGGTAGTAATCATAACAGTAACAATGAAGATAGCAATAACAATGATGGCAGAAACAACTTCAAACAACTAAAATGAATATTCGTGGGTTGGCTAAGAAGGTGTGAGGAGTCGGAGTTAAGAACAGAGAAAGGATTCATAGCTGTAAGAGGTCAGAAAGTGTTGGACGGCAGAGGTTAGTTTCAGATGTGTAATTATGAAGGGGAGATGTGAATTCCATTGCAATGAAGTCTGTTATAAGATTTTTCCAAATGTTAATGTGTAATTTATTTCTGGTTTTCCAGTTCATGAGGATAGTTTTCTTGGCGATGGTTAGCGCTATGAGGAGTATTTTAGAGTTTATAGTTTTATCAGTGATTATTGTGAGGTCCCCCAGCAAGCAAAGGGAAGGGGACAGTGGGATGTGGCAGCCAACTATAGTGGATAGTGCCTGTGTGACCTCTTCCCAAAAGTGTTTGATTGGAGTGCAGTGCCAGGTTGCATGGATGTATGTATCTGTAGCATTTTGATTGCAATGTGTGCAAACTTCTGATGTGAAACCCATTTTAGCTAATCTATTGCCTGTGTAATGTGTTCTGTGAAGTATTTTGTATTGTATTAACTGAAGATTCGCATTTTTAGACATGAGATAGATGTTTTTACAGATTTGGGTCCAGAAGTTGGCATCAGGTGCTATTGAAAGATCGTTTTCCCATTTTATTGTTGGTAAGTATATGGTCTGAAGTTGATTTGAGATCATTTTGTATATTTTAGAGAGAAGTTTTTTTGGAGAGGAAATGTTGACCAAGTCTGATATTGCCAGTGGAAGTTCTAAATTTGTATCTCTGATGTTTATTTTTGTCAGGACAGAAGATTTGATTTGTAGGTATTTTAGAAATTCGTTGTTCCCGATGCCATACTCCTGGGCCAGTTGTGGAAATGGTTTAAATGTGTTGGATTTGAAAATATGGTTAATGTGGGTGATACCTTTTTCCGCCCATGTGTGAAAATTCAATGTTTTTTTATTGCTTATAAAGTCACGGTTGTTCCATAGTGGAGTGAGGTTAGATGGAGCTAATGTAGAGTTTGTGATTTGGTGAAATTTCCACCAGGCTGTCAGAGTGGTGGCTATAGTTACTGCATTAAAACATGTGTGTTGTTTGATTGATTTGGTGTGGAACGGTATATCAGCTATATTTAATTCTTTGCATAGTGATTGTTCTATATCTAGCCATATAATATCAGATTGGGTGGGGTGAATCCATTTGTATATGTATTGCAGTTGGTTAGCCATTGAGTAACATTGGAAATTTGGTGCTTCTAGTCCTCCTTGAGCCTTACTTTTTTGTAGTGTAGTGAGTTTTATCCTTGGCGTTTTATTTTTCCAGTAGAAGCGAGTTATAATGGAGTCTAGTGATTTAAACCAGGTGAGTGTGGGGTGGGTTGGAATCATTGAGAATAGGTAATTAATTTTTGGTAAAATCGTCATTTTTATTGCCGCTATCCTGCCGATTATGGAGATTGGGAGGTTGAGCCACCTGAGCAAATCGTCTTCTATTTTTTTTAGTAGTGGTGTGAAGTTGAGTGTTACCAACTCTGACAGTCTGGAGGAAATCTTAATGCCTAAGTAAGTGATGTGATCATGACATATAGGTATAGGTGATTGATGGGGTGCCACATCCCATTTGGTTTTATGTAAAGGGAGGATGGAGGATTTATTCCAGTTTATTGCATAATCTGATATTTTTGAGAAGGACTGGGTTGTTTTAATTATTTCTTGAGTAGATGTTAGGGGTTCTTGTATATATAGTAGGATATCATCTGCATAAAGTGAGATTTTATGTGTTTGTTGTGGTGTTTCAATACCTTTGATTGCTGGGTTTTGACGGATAGCTGCTGCTAAAGGTTCAATAAAAATGGTGAATAGGGATGGAGAGAGTGGACATCCCTGCCTCGTCCCCCTGTGCAGTGTAAAGCTTTGTGATGTTAGACCGTTCGTTGTGACTGTGGCCAATGGTGATGTGTATAAAATCTTGATCCAGTTAATAAATGACTCTCCAAAGCCGAATTTTTGTAACGTGGTGAGTAAAAATTTCCAGTTGACCCTATCAAAAGCTTTTTCGGCGTCTAATGTGGCAATGAGAGTATCTTTCTGTTGTATTGATGAGTAGTGGATTAAATTGTACAATCTGCGGGTATTATTAGATGCATGTCTACCTTTTATAAAGCCGGTCTGATCAGGATGGATTATATACGGTATGATTTGTTCAATTCTATGGGCTAATGCTTTGCTAATTATTTTTATGTCGACATTTATGAGTGAGATAGGACGATAGTTAGATGTGAAGGTGTGGTCTTTGTTAGGTTTAGGAATGAGTGTTATAAGTGCTGTATTCATGTGGGAAGGGAATTTTGCATTGTGTTTTATTTCTGTTATTGTTCTGCTAAATAGTGGGTATAAAGTCGACCAAAAATGTTCGTAGAACTCAGCAGGGAAGCCATCCGGACCTGGTGCCTTATTATTTTGCATGCTTTTCAATGCGGAGTGAAGTTCTTTTTCTGTGATTGATAATTCTAGTGTGTTTATTTGTTCCATGTTGAGTTTTGGTAGAATGATGTTATCAAGGAATTGGGTTATGTCTTCTTGGTTTGGATCCAGATCAGATGAGTATAATTTTGTATAGTAATCTTGAAATATCTTGTTTATCTCAGCTGGTGAATTTGTTAGCTTCCCTGCCGAGTTTCTGATGGAGGTTATAGCTGTTTTTTCTTTATTTCTTTTAATTTGACTGATTTCTTTTAATTTGACTTTACTTTGGCCAAAATTTTGACCCCCTCCGATCATCTTGAAACTCTGGGTTCTGACAGAGGGCCACGAGACTTCGACCAGCGCGCAAAAATGGAGGCTCTAGACCCTTCCAGAGGCGAGATATCGGACGTCAAAGTTTCGACCCGAAAAAAAAAAAAAAAAAACGTAAGGGGTAACATTGTCTTTTTTTTTGGCCGAAATTTTGACCCCCTCCGATTTTCTTGAAACTCTGGATTCTGACAGAGGGCCACGAGACTTCGACCAGCGCGCAAAAATGGAGGCTCTAGACCCTTCCAGAGCCGAGATATCGGACGTCAAAGTTTTGACCTGAAAAAAAAACGTAAGGGGTAACACTGTCGGGTTTTTTTTTGGCCAAAATTTTGACCCCCTCCGATTTTCTTGAAACTCTGGATTCTGACAGAGGGCCACGAGACTTCGACCAGCGCGCAAAAATGGAGGCTCTAGACCCTTCCAGAGCCGAGATATCGAAGGTCAAAATTTCGACCCGAAAAAAAAACATAAGGGGTAACACTGTCATTTTTTTTTGGCCAAAATTTTGACCCCCTCCGAACTTCTTGAAACTCTGGATTCTGACAGATGGCCACGAGACTTCGACCAGCGCGCAAAAATGGAGGCTCTAGACCCTTCCAGAGCCGAGATATCGAAGGTCAAAATTTGGACCCGAAAAAAAACCATAAGGGGTAACACTGTCGTTTTTTTTTTTGGCCGAAATTTTGACCCCCTCCGATCTTCTTGAAACTCTGGATTCTGACAGAGGGCCACGAGACTTCGAACAGCGCGCAAAAATGGAGGCTCTAGACCCTTCCAGAGCCAAGATATCGAAGGTCAAAATTTCGACCCAAAAAAAAAACATAAGGGGTAACACTGTCATTTTTTTTTTGGCCAAAATTTTGACCCCCTCCGATCTTCTTGAAACTCTGGATTCTGACAGAGGGCCACGAGACTTCGACCAGCGCGCAAAAATGGAGGCTCTAGACCCTTCCAGAGCCGAGATATCAAAGGTCAAAATTTTGACCCGAAAAAAAAACATAAGGGGTAACACTGTGGTTGTTTTTTTTTTTGGCCGAAATTTTGACCCCCTCCGATCTTCTTGAAACTCTGGATTCTGACAGAGGGCCACGAGACTTCGACCAGCGCGCAAAAATGGAGGCTCTAGACCCTTCCAGAACCGAGATATCGAAGGTCAAAACTTTGACCCGAAAAAAAAACATAAGGGGTAACACTGTGTTTTTTTTTTTTGGCCGAAATTTTGACCGCCTCCGATCTTCTTGAAACTCTGGATTCTGACAGAGGGCCACGAGACTTCGACCAGCGCGCAAAAATGGAGGCTCTAGACCCTTCCAGAGCCAATATATCGAAGGTCAAAATTTCGACCCGAAAAAAAAAAAACATAAGGGGTAACACTGCCATTTTTTTTGGCCAAAATTTTGACCCCCTCCGATCTTCTTGAAACTCTGGATTCTGACAGAGGGCCACGAGACTTCGACCAGCGCGCAAAAATGGAGTCTCTAGACCCTTCCAGAGCCGAGATATCGAAGGTCAAAATTTCGACCCGAAAAAAAAAACATAAGGGGTAACACTGTCGTTTTTTTTTGGCCGAAATTTTGACCCCCTCCGATCTTCTTGAAACTCTGGATTCTGAAAGAGGGCCTCGAGACTTCGAACAGCGCGCAAAAATGGAGGCTCTAGACCCTTCCAGAGCCAAGATATCGAAGGTCAAAATTTCGACCCGAATAAAAAAACATAAGGGGTAACACTGTCGTTTTTTTTTTTGGCTGAAATTTTGACCCCCTCCAATCTTCTTGAAACTCTGGATTCTGACAGAGGTCCACGAGACTTCGACCAGCGCGCAAAAATGGAGGCTCTAGACCCTTCCAGAGCCGAGATATCGAAGGTCAAAATTTCGACCCGAAAAAAAAACATAAGGGGTAACACTGTCATTTTTTTTTTGGCTGAAATTTTGACCGCCTCCGATCTTCTTGAAACTCTGAATTCTGACAGAGGGCCACGAGACTTCGACCAGCGCGCAAAAATGGAGGCTCTAGACCCTTACAGAGCCAAGATATCGAAGGTCAAAATTTCGACCCGAAAAAAAAAAAACATAAGTGGTAACACTGTCGTTTTTTTTTTTTTGGCCGAAATTTTGACCCCCTCTGATCTTCTTGAAACTCTGGATTCTGACAGAGGGCCACGAGACTTCGACCAGCGCGCAAAAATGGAGGCTCTAGACCCTTCCAAGAGTCGTAAGAGCGACTTTTCGCAAGAGCGCATGCGCGTGCGACCGGTATTTATGTTTGTACCTCCAGAGAATTTCTTCATCAATTCTTGATTTGCTTCTTTTCCACTCATTCATAAACAAGCACTTTCGATTTTTATATCATGTGAACTTATCCTCGATACTATTCCTCATAAAAAACAATTCGATTGCTTTGATATCGCTACTTATATCCAAACTTCCGAATCTCGGCTACTAGCCTTTAGCCCGCTAGCATTTCACGCGTGGCCTCTCGCCTATCGGCCGTCTCCTTTTACACCCGTTTCACTAAGGATACAGGCTATATCCGGCATTTTGCCCTAAATTAGTAGTGATATTTGTAGTATCACTACTAATTTACTGTTCATCCGTTATAATGGTGAACGTATCAGATGCGTGTCTAACTTTACCTTTGATTGCAGGTGAAGACACATTCGAGCTCTTCTCGGTGAAGCAGGAGCTGGAATACGTCGAGAAACAGATCCGTGGTCTGCTGGCGAAGAAAGCCGAGCTGTTGGATCGGCGCTCAACGCTTGAAGCATCACGCGCCGACGCTCACAAATCAGTGGTTAGTAATATTAACTCTTTGACCCCGACTTCCTCGACTCCGCGTGTTCATCTGCCCAGAAGGACGCGATCATCTCTGGCTTCATTCACCCCGGCACCGACACAACACCATGGACCATGGATCACACAGCGGAAGACACGAGACAGGACCAGAGCTGCCTCTCCGCCCCTCCCGGTCTTCGAGATCTCCACTCGGAACCGCTTCTCCCCTCTTCGCGAGCCGGAACGCGACGACGCCGTGATCATCGGCACGTCCATGATCCGTCATGTCCACGCTACCTCGAATAAAGGTAAGGTGTGGACTTACTGCTTTCCTGGTGCTCGTGTTCTTGATGTCGTTGCACAGGTTCCCGAGATCCTGAACGATAAGCGCGTCGGAGCTGTTGTGCTGCATGCGGGAGCGAACGACATCAGGCTGCGGCAGACTGAGGTACTGAAGAAGGACTACATGAGCCTGATCGAGACGGTACGCAGCACAGCGCCTGAAGCAACGATCATCGTGTTTGGACCGCTCCCCACGTACCGACAAGGACAGGAAAAGTTCAGTAGACTATTTGCATTAAATGAATGGTTAATGTCACTGTGTAATGACCAGAAACTGCTCTTTGTAAATAATTGGAATCTGTTTTGGGAGAGACCCAGGTTGTATAGTTCAGATGGTCTCCACCCCAGCAGAATCGGAGCGGCTGTTCTGTCGGACAACATCTCCAAGACGTTACAGACCAGATGACTAAGTCAAAGTCCAAAACACACCCTTTGTTGCCCAAACTTAACTAATTTGCACAGTGTGGAACATTATATAGTAACCGTGTCTATTCCTCGTTTAGTGAAGCCAAACAATAAATGTAGTGCAGGATCTAGCAAAAATCTTATTGTAATTAAACCAGACCATCTAAATATCAGTGAACAAAAACAATCTCTAAAGTTAGGTCTTCTAAACATTAGATCGCTCACACCTAAGGCGGTTATTGTAAATGAAATGGTCACAGATAATAATTTCGATGTTCTGTGCCTTACTGAAACCTGGCTTAAACCAAATGAATATTTCGGTCTAAATGAATCTACTCCGCCAGGATACTGTTATAAACATGAGCCCCGTCTGATCGGTCATGGCGGCGGTGTTGCAACAATCTATAAAGATATTTTTAATGTTATTCAGAAAACAGGTCACAGTTTTAATTCATTTGAAGTACTTGTGCTAAATGTTACGCTCTTAGATGTAAGAAGGAAATCCATATTATCTCTAGCCTTGGCTACTGTATATAGACCTCCAGGGCCATATGCTGATTTCCTAAAAGAGTTTGCAGACTTTCTCTCAGATCTATTGGTGAATGTCGATAAAGCAATAATTGTTGGAGATTTTAACATTCACGTAGATAATACAAATGATGCTTTAGGTGCTGCGTTTACAGACTTATTAAACTCCTTTGGGGTCAAACAAAACGTCAGTGGTCCAACTCATCGTCTAAATCATACACTAGATTTAATTATATCGTACGGAACCGATCCAACTGATATAGATATTATACCGCAAAGCGATGATGTCACTGATCATTACATGGTGACTTGCATAATACGCACTGCTGAAATATGTCATGTTGCGCCACGTTATAGACCAGGCAGAACAATCCTTCCAACCACTAGAGATAGATTCTCAAATACCTTACCTGATCTATCTAAATTGCTAAGTGAACCCAAACAAACAGATGAATTAGAGGAAATGACTAGCAGTTTGAGCACCATTTTCTCTAGTACATTAGATATTGTTGCACCAATTAGATTAAAAAAAGTTAGAGAGAAAACTAAAGCACCCTGGTACAACAGTGATACGCATGCTATCAAAAGAGAAACCCGTAAGTTAGAGCGTAAATGGAAACAAACTAACTTAGAGGTCTTTAGAATCGCGTGGAAAGACAGTATGTCACGTTATAAAAAGGCTCTAAAAACAGCCAGGGCTGAACATCTCCGCAAACTAATCGAAAATAACCAAAATAACCCAAGGTTTTTATTTAACACCGTGGCTAGACTAACAAACAAACAGACATCACCAGAGCAAAATATACTGTTGCAATTTAGCAGTAATGACTTTATGAATTACTTCAACGAGAAAATAGAAAGCATCCGAAACACAATTATAAATGTACAATCCTCTATGGTGTCTTATGATTCAGCCGCACGTATGGCCCCTCTAGAACAACTACACCGCTTTACAACGATAGGACAGGAGGAGCTAAATAAACTTATCATTGCATCTAAACCAACAACTTGTTTATTGGATCCAATACCCACTAAACTACTAAAAGAACTATTACCTGTAGTGGAAGAGCCTCTCCTCAATATTATTAACTCGTCTCTATCTCTAGGTCATGTTCCAAAAATATTTAAGCTGGCAGTAATAAAACCTCTCATTAAGAAACCGCAATTAGACCCAAAAAAGTTAGCGAATTACAGACCCATTTCAAATCTTCCATTTATGTCAAAAATACTAGAAAAAGTTGTGTCTGCTCAACTATGCTCTTCTTTGCAAGAAAATTATATCTATGAAAAATTCCAGTCAGGATTCAGACCGCATCATAGCACTGAAACTGCGCTAGTTAAAATTACAAATGATTTAGCTTCTGACCAAGGCTGTATCTCAATACTAGTCCTACTTGATTTCAGCGCTGCGTTCGACACTATAGATCATAAAATACTCTTGGATCGACTACAAAACTACACTGGTGTTCAAGGACAGGCATTAAGCTGGTTCAGATCGTATTTATCGGACCGTTATCATTTTGTCTGTTTAAACGGGGAAAAATCAAAGATAACGTCAGTAGACTATGGAGTACCGCAAGGATCAGTTTTAGGCCCTCTGCTATTTTCAATATATATGCTGCCACTTGGTAATATTATAAGAAAACATGGAATTCATTTCCACTGTTATGCTGACGACACTCAATTATATATTTCATCACGACCAGACGAAAACACTAACTCCTCTAAATTGACAGAGTGTCTCAAAGATGTAAAATGCTGGATGACGCGTAACTTCCTGCTATTAAATTCAGATATAACGGAGGTATTACTTATTGGTCCAAAAAACCACCCACAAAATCTCTTACAACAAAACCTTAGTATAGACGGATGTCCTGTTACCCTATCCACTACAGTAAAAGACCTGGGTGTTATACTAGACCGCAACTTATCTTTCGAAAATCATGTTTCATATGTTACAAGGACAGCCTTTTTCCACCTTAGAAACATTGCTAAGCTACGTAACATGCTATCTCTCTCTGATGCAGAAAAGTTAGTTCATGCATTCATGACCTCGAGACTAGATTACTGTAATGCTTTATTAGCCGGTTGTCCTGCATCCTCAATAAACAAGCTACAGTTAGTCCAAAATGCAGCTGCTAGAGTTCTTACTAGGTCAAGAAAATATGATCATATAACACCGATTTTATCATCTCTGCACTGGTTACCTATTAAGTTCTGTATCAATTACAAAGTACTACTACTGACCTATAAAGCCCTAAATGGTTTAGCTCCTATGTACTTAACAGACCTTCTCTCGCCCTACAATCCACCGCGTTCCTTAAGATCACTAAATTCAAGGCTTCTGGTCATTCCTAGGATATCTAAGTCCAGTAAAGGAGGGAGGGCGTTCTCGCATTTAGCTCCTAAACTCTGGAATAGCCTTCCCGATACGGTCCGGGGCTCTGACTCGCTGACACAATTTAAAACTAGATTAAAGACGCATCTCTTTAGTCAAGCATTCACATAATGCTTACCTTTCAGTCCTCTTTTATGCCATACGGAACCGTTTGCCACTGAAACTGCTTAACGCACCAGTGGGGCTCGACAGCCTTTTAGACAAACGGGTCGGTCCGTATGGTTGAGTTGCGTTGCGGAGAGTTTGGGTTGCGGAGAGTTCGTGAGATAGTGGTTTTCTAACACTGACACCCGTACAATGGAAATTATTATGAACATCAGCTATGCTAATTATGAACATCAGCTATGCTAATTATTTCCCATCTGCCTTTCTGCTGTTATCTCGGGACGCTTGCCCCGAGAAAAATGGCGTTCGTCAGGTCCAGTCTTGTATCCAGCATCTCACGGGGGTTTCGGATGCCCCACCGCCTGTGATGAGAAGACCAACGCCTGTGAAGAGACGACTCAACGCCTGCGATATGTTATGGGGCTGTTTTATACATAAACAATATTTACATTTAATAGTTATAAATAAACAATATGAATGTAAGCCAGAGGAGAACTGGCCCCGACTGAGCCTGGGTTCTCCCAAGGTTTTTTTCTCCATCCAATCTGATGGAGTTTTGGTTCCTCCACTGTCGCCTTGCTTTTGGCTTGCTTGGCTTGCTTAGTCGGGATTATTTAGAATTATTTGAAATTTAATATTTAACAATATTATCGATCTGTGTTGTACTACTTTCATGTTATCACTGTGAAGCTGCTTTGATACAATCTGTATTGTGAAAAGCGCTATATAAATAAATGTGACTTGACTTGACTTGACTTGACTTCCAGAGCCGAGATATCGAAGGTCAAAATTTGGACCCGAAAAAAAAACATAAGGGGTAACACTGTCATTTTTTTTTGGCCAAAATTTTGACCCCCTCCGATCTTCTTGAAAATCTGGATTCTGATAGAGGGCCACGAGACTTCGACCAGCGCGCAAAAATGGAGGCTCTAGACCCTTCCAGAGCCGAGATATCGAAGGTCAAAATTTCGACCCGAAAAAAAAAACTTAAGGGGTAACACTGTCGTTTTTTTTTTTTTGGCAGAAATTTTGATCCCCTCCGATCTTCTTGAAACTCTGGATTCTGACAGAGGGCCACAAGACTTCGACCAGCGCGCAAAAATGGAGGCTCTAGACCCTTCCAGAGCCGAGATATCGAAGGTCAAAATTTGGACCCGAAAAAAAAACATAAGGGGTAACACTGTCATTTTTTTTTTGGCAAAAATTTTGACCCCCTCCGATCTTCTTGAAACTCTGGATTCTGACAGAGGGCCACGAGACTTCGACCAGCGCGCAAAAATGGAGGCTCTAGACCCTTCCAGAACCGAGATATCGAAGGTCAAAATTTGGACCCGAAAAAAACATAAGGGGTAACACTGTCGTTTTTTTTTTTGGCAGAAATTTTGATCCCCTCCGATCTTCTTGAAACTCTGGATTCTGACAGAGGGCCACAAGACTTCGACCAGCGCGCAAAAATGGAGGCTCTAGACCCTTCCAGAGCCGAGATATCGAAGGTCAAAATTTGGACCCGAAAAAAAACATAAGGGGTAACACTGTCGTTTTTTTTTTTTTGGCCAAAATTTTGACCCCCTCCGATATTCTTGAAACTCTGGATTCTGACAGAGGGCCACGAGACTTCGACCAGCGCGCAAAAATGGAGGCTCTAGACCCTTCCAGAGCCGAGATATCGAAGGTCAAAATTTTGCACCCAAAAAAAAAACATAAGGGGTAACACTGTGTTTTTTTTTTGTTTTTTTTTGCCAAAATTTTGACCCCCTCCGATCTTCTTGAAACTCTGGATTCTGACAGAGGGCCACAAGACTTTGACCAGCGCGCAAAAATGGAGGCTCTAGACCCCTCCAGAGCCGAGATATCGAAGGTCAAAATTTTGCACCCAAAAAAAAAAACATAAGGGGTAACACTGTGTTTTTTTTTTTTTTTGGCCGAAATTTTGACCCCCTCCGATCTTCTTGAAACTCTGGATTCTGACAGAGGGCCACGAGACTTCGACCAGCGCGCAAAAATGGAGGCTCTAGACCCTTCCAGAGCCGAGATATCGAAGGTCAAAATTTGGACCCGAAAAAAAAAAAACATAAGGGGTAACACTGTCATTTTTTTTTTTTGGCCAAAATTTTGACCCCCTCCGATCTTCTTGAAACTCTGGATTCTGACAGAGGGCCACGAGACTTTGACCAGCGCGCAAAAATGGAGGCTCTAGACCCTTCCAGAGCCGAGATATCGAAGGTCAAAATTTCGACCCGAAAAAAAAAAACATAAGGGGTAACACTGTCGTTTTTTTTTTTTTTTTGGCCAAAATTTTGACCCCCTCCGATCTTCTTGAAACTCTGGATTCTGACAGAGGGCCACGAGACTTCGACCAGCGAGCAAAAATGGAGCGGCCCGTTAGGCTGTTTAATCCGGCCCGTCGATTATTTAAAATATTGTCATAGAGATTGCATTTGCATGGGGAGCGTTGTGCAGCGCGGTCTGTAGCGGGAGAGCGAGGGGGGAGCCGAGCGGTAAGCGGGCCGTGCTGACAGAGTGGGGAGAGAGAGAGACTGGGAGCTTGTGCACGCGCTACCGAGAGAGAGAAAACGCTGGGCTGCAAGCTGTTTCAGTGGAAAGAGTGTTGCTGCATTTGTGACCTGAGAAGCTGAATCCAGCGGGAAGAGTACTGTTTTATATGTGATTTGTTTTTGAAATATTCTGAATTAATTGTGTGAGCGTGAGCAAGCTCTGTGAGGAGAGAAAGTAACTCAGTAAAGTGCATGAGCCCCAGTATTCGCCGACCCTGTGTCTCCCTCCATCACCCATTCACCGAACCAACATCCCTGTCACACATTCATTTTGCCTTTTTCCTGGAATACTTGAATAAAGCAGATCATTCATTCAGAGCTGTTGTGGCTGTGCTGCGGTGTGTCACGTGACAAGCAATGACGCGTCACCATGGAAACCATACAGTGAATAAATAACGGTTGCATTGCAAAGCTCATGTAACCCCTCACACACCCGGGTCCAACTCGACCCGCTCCGAGCGGGCCTCGAACCCGGGTCTCCGGCATGAGAGTCAGGCGCACTAACAAGGAGGCTAAAGACTGCAGCCTCTAGCGTCTGTCGCTAGAGCGCCTATTGAGATCGGGGAGTGAGGTTTACTCGCACAGCGACTACTAGCTGGCCTCCGTTACACTCACCCCCCTAAACCTCACTCTCATCCGCGTCACGACACCAATGTAACCCCTAACACCCGGGTCCTACTCGCCCCGCTCCGAGCGGGCCTCGAACCCAGGTCTCCGGCATGAGAGTCAGGCGCACTAACAAGGAGGCTAAAGACTGCAGCCTCTAGCGTCTGTCGCTAGAGCGCCTATTGAGATTGGGGAGTGAGGTTTACTCGCACATCAACTACTAGCTGGCTTCCGTTACACTAACCCCCCTAAATCTCACTCTCATCCGGGTCACGGCACCAAAGTAACCCCTCACACCCGGGTCCTACTTGCCCCGCTCCGAGCGGGCCTCGAACCCGGGTCTCCGGCATGAGAGTCAGGTGCGCTAACAAGGAGGCTAATGACTGCAGCCTCTAGCTTCTGTCGCTAGAGCGCCTATTGACATCAAGTCCAAGAGAAAAATACAGAGGAGAAAAGAAACTAAATATCAAAAGAAAAACTAAAAATCAAATGAAAACTAATCAGGTGTACAAGTGGTTAGTAACATTTTTTTTTCTCTGTGAGTTTCCAAAAAAGGAAAAAACATTAACGTGCAACAAGGAACCTTGTTGTGCTTAAGTCGCTGTCTGAAGGAGTGCTGAAATGTCAATGATTTAATCGTGCAAACGTTCTGTTTCCTGGGATATTAGTTATAAATAGCATATGACAAATTACAAAAAACGGTCTAACTCTGCGGCGTGAGTTTAACGGAAGCCTGGTAGTTGCTGTGCGGGTAAACCTCACTCCCCGATCTCAATAGGCGCTCTAGCGACAGATGCTACAGGCTGCAGTCATTAGCCTCCTTGTTAGCGCACCTGACTCTCATGCCGGAGACTCGGGTTCGAGGCCAGCTCAGAGCGGGGCGAGTAGGACCCGGGTGTGACCCGGATGGGGGGGTTAGTGTAATGGAAGCCAGCTAGTAGTTGCTGTGCGAGTAAACCTCACTCCCCGATCTCAATAGGCGCTCTAGCGACAGACGCTAGAGGCTGCAGTCTTTAGCCTCCTTGTTAGTGCGCCTGACTCTCATGCCGGAGACCCGGGTTCGAGCCCCGCTCGGAGCGGGGCCTTCAAGAAGATCGAAGGTCAAAATTTCGACCCGAAAAAAATTCTACAAAGACAAATACAGAGGAGAAAAGAAACTAAATATCAAAAGAAAAACTAAAAATCAAATGAAAACTAATCAGGTGTACAAGTGGTTAGTAACTTTTTTTTTTCTCTGTGAGTTTCCAAAAAAGGAAAAAAACATTAACCTGCAACAAGGAACCTTGTTGTGCTTAAGTCGCTGTCTGAAAGAGTGCTGAAATGTCAATGATTTAATCGTGCAAACGTTCTGTTTCCTGGGATATTAGTTATAAATTGCATATGATAAATTACAAAAAACGGTCTGACTCTCCCGCGTGAGTTTAACGGAAGCCTGGTAGTTGCTGTGCGGGTAAACCTCACTCCCCGATCTCAATAGGCGCTCTAGCGACAGACGCTTGAGGCTGCAGTCATTAGCCTCCTTGTTAGCGCACCTGACTCTCATGCTGAAGAACCCGGGTTCGAGGCCCGCTCAGAGCGGGGCGAGTAGGACCCGGTTGTGAGGGGTTACATTGGTGCCGTGACCTGGATGAGAGTGAGCTTTAGGGGGGTTAGTGTAATGGAAGCCAGCTAGTAGTTGCTGTGCGAGTAAGCCTCACTCCCTGATCTCAATTGGCGCTCTAGCGACAAATGCAAGAGGCTGCAGTCTTAGCCTCCTTGTTAGTGCGCCTGACTCTCACGCCGGAGACCCGGGTTCGAGCCCCGCTCGGAGCGGGGCCTTCAAGAAGATCGAAGGTCAAAATTTCGACCCGAAAAAAAAACATAAGGGGTAACACTGTCCTTTTTTTTTGGCCGAAATTTTGACCCCCTCCGATCTTCTTGAAACTCTGGATTCTGACAGAGGGCCACGAGACTTCGACCAGCGTGCAAAAATGGAGGCCTAGACCCTTCCAGAGCCGATATATCGAAGGTCAAATTTTGGTCAAAAGGTCAAAAAAAAAAACATAAGGGGTAACACTGTCATTTTTTTTTTTTTGGCCAAAATTTTGACCCCCTCCGAAAAAAAAAAAAAAACCACAGTGTTACCCCTTATGTTTTTTTTTCAGGTCAAAATTTTGACCTTCGATATCTCGGTTCTGGAAGGGTCTAGAGCCTCCATTTTTGTGCGCTGGTCGAAGTCTCGTGGCCCTCTGTCAGAATCCAGAGTTTCAAGAAGATCGGAGGGGGTCAAAATTTTGGCCAAAAAAAAACCCACAGTGTTACCCCTTATGGTTTTTTTCCGGGTCAAAATTTTGACCTTCGATATCTCGGTTCTGGAAGGGTCTAGAGCCTCCATTTTTGCACGCTGGTCGAAGTCTCGTGGTCCTCTGTCAGAATCCAGAGTTTCAAGAAGATCGGAGGGGGTCAAAATTTCGGCCAAAAAAACCCCACTGTGTCACCCCTCAGACTGATCTCATGAAGTAGCGTGTGTATGACACGCCAATTCGTATTTGCATTTTTGGCGTGCTATCAAGACGCATAATCGCTTTTCAGCGTGTTTATGAACGCTGTTACTTAACGTTATATAAATATATGACTTACCTCAACCCTGTCCCTAAACTTAACCGTCACTGGGGTTAATGGCATTTATGACTGTTCCCTTACCATCCTAGTGAAAAAAAAGATATGACTTACCTCAACCCTATCCCTAAACTTAACCGTCACTGGGGTTAATGGTATTTATGACTGGACATTTGACGCGCGTGTACAGACACGCGGAATGAGGCGGACGTTAATGGCGTAGACATGCACGCATACACGCGGATACACGCGGATAGCTCAAAATGCGTAGAGATAACACGCCACTTGACTCGAAAGTGGCGTGTATGTTTACGCAAAAGTCGTGATGTCATGTTGCACCCCTTATGTTTTTTTTTTTCGGGTCAAAATTTTGACCTTCGATATCTCGGTTCTGGAAGGGTCTAGAGCCTCCATTTTTGCGCGCTGGTCGAAGTCTCGTGGCCCTCTGTCAGAATCCAGAGTTTCAAGAAGATCGGAGGGGGTCAAAATTTCGGCCAAAAAAAAAAACACAGTGTTACCCCTTATGTTTTTTTTTTCGGGTCAAAATTTTGACCTTCGATATCTCAGTTCTGGAAGGGTCTAGAGCCTCCATTTTTGCGCGCTGGTCGAAGTCTCGTGGCCCTCTGTCAGAATCCAGAGTTTCAAGAAGATCGGAGGGGGTCAAAATTTCAGCCAAAAAAAAAAAAAACACAGTGTTACCCCCTATGTTTTTTTTTTTCGGGTCAAAATTTTGACCTTCGATATCTCGGTTCTGGAAGGGTCTAGAGCCTCCATTTTGCGCGCTGGTCAAAGTCTCGTGGCCCTCTGTCAGAATCCAGAGTTTCAAGAAGATCGGAGGGGGTCAAAATTTCGGCCAAAAAAAAAAAACCCACAGTGTTACCCCTTATGTTTTTTTTTCCGGGTCAAAATTTTGAACTTCGATATCTCGGTTCTGGAAGGGTCTAGAACCTCCATTTTTGCGTGCTGGTCGAAGTCTCGTGGCCCTCTGTCAGAATCCAGAGTTTCAAGAAGATCGGAGGGGGTCAAAATTTCGGCCAAAAAAAAAAAAACCACAGTGTTACCCCTTATGTTTTTTTTTTCGGGTCAAAATTTTGACCTTCGATATCTCGGTTCTGGAAGGGTCTAGAGCCTCCATTTTTGCGCGCTGGTCGAAGTCTCGCGGCCCTCTGTCAGAATCCAGAGTTTCAAGAAGATCGGAGGGGGGTCAAAATTTCGGCCAAAAAAAAAAAACACAGTGTTACCCCTTATGTTTTTTTTTTCGGGTCAAAATTTTGACCTTCGATATCTCGGTTCTGGAAGGGTCTAGAGCCTCCATTTTTGCGCGCTGGTCGAAGTCTCGTGGCCCTCTGTCAGAATCCAGAGTTTCAAGAAGATTGGAGGGGGTCAAAATTTCGGCCAAAAACGACAGTGTTACCACTTATGTTTTTTTTTTCAGGTCAAAACTTTGACATCCGATATCTCGGCTCTGGAAGGGTCTAGAGCCTCCATTTTTGCGCGCTGGTCGAAGTCTCGTGGCCCTCTGTCAGAATCCAGAGTTTCAAGAAGATCGGAGGGGGTCAAAATTTCGGCCAAAAACGACAGTGTTACCCCTTATGTTTTTTTTTTCGGGTCAAAACTTTGACATCCGATATCTCGGCTCTGGAAGGGTCTAGAGCCTCCATTTTTGCGCGCTGGTCGAAGTCTCGTGGCCCTCTGTCAGAATCCAGAGTTTCAAGAAGATCGGAGGGGGTCAAAATTTCGGCCAAAAACGACAGTGTTACCCCTTATGTTTTTTTTTCAGGTCAAAACTTTGACATCCGATATCTCTGCTCTGGAAGGGTCTAGAGCCTCCATTTTTGCGCGCTGGTCGAAGTCTCGTGGCCCTCTGTCAGAATCCAGAGTTTCAAGAAGATCGGAGGGGGTCAAAATTTCGGCCAAAAACGACAGTGTTACCCCTTATATTTTTTTTCAGGTCAAAACTTTGACATCTGATATCTCGGCTCTGGAAGGGTCTAGAGCCTCCATTTTTGCGCGCTGGTCGAAGTCTCGTGGCCCTCTGTCAGAATCCAGAGTTTCAAGAAGATCGGAGGGGGTCAAAATTTCGGCCAAAAACGACAGTGTTACCCCTTATGTTTTTTTTTTCGGGTCAAAACTTCGACGTCTGATATCTCGGCTCTGGAAGGGTCTAGAGCCTCCATTTTTGTGCGCTGGTCGAAGTCTCGTGGCCCTCTGTCAGAATCCAGAGTTTCAAGAAGATCGGAGGGGGTCAAAATTTCGGCCAAAAACGACAGTGTTACCCCTTATGTTTTTTTTTCGGGTCAAAACTTTGACGTCCGATATCTCGGCTCTGGAAGGGTCTAGAGCCTCCATTTTTGCGCGCTGGTCGAAGTCTCGTGGCCCTCTGTCAGAATCCAGAGTTTCAAGAAGATCGGAGGGGGTCAAAATTTCGGCCAAAAACGACAGTGTTACCCCTTATGTTTTTTTTTCAGGTCAAAACTTTGACATCCGATATCTCGGCTCTGGAAGGGTCTAAAGCCTCCATTTTTGTGCGCTGGTCGAAGTCTCGTGGCCCTCTGTCAGAATCCAGAGTTTCAAGAAGATCGGAGGGGGTCAAAATTTCGGCCAAAAACGACAGTGTTACCCCTTATGTTTTTTTTTCAGGTCAAAACTTTGACATCCGATATCTCTGCTCTGGAAGGGTCTAGAGCCTCCATTTTTGCGCGCTGGTCGAAGTCTCGTGGCCCTCTGTCAGAATCCAGAGTTTCAAGAAGATCGGAGGGGGTCAAAATTTCGGCCAAAAACGACAGTGTTACCCCTTATATTTTTTTTCAGGTCAAAACTTTGACATCTGATATCTCGGCTCTGGAAGGGTCTAGAGCCTCCATTTTTGCGCGCTGGTCGAAGTCTCGTGGCCCTCTGTCAGAATCCAGAGTTTCAAGAAGATCGGAGGGGGTCAAAATTTCGGCCAAAAACGACAGTGTTACCCCTTATGTTTTTTTTTCGGGTCAAAACTTCGACGTCTGATATCTCGGCTCTGGAAGGGTCTAGAGCCTCCATTTTTGCGCGCTGGTCGAAGTCTCGTGGCCCTCTGTCAGAATCCAGAGTTTCAAGAAGATCGGAGGGGGTCAAAATTTCGGCCAAAAACGACAGTGTTACCCCTTATGTTTTTTTTTCGGGTCAAAACTTTGACGTCCGATATCTCGGCTCTGGAAGGGTCTAGAGCCTCCATTTTTGCGCGCTGGTCGAAGTCTCGTGGCCCTCTGTCAGAATCCAGAGTTTCAAGAAGATCGGAGGGGGTCAAAATTTCGGCCAAAAACGACAGTGTTACCCCTTATGTTTTTTTTTTCAGGTCAAAACTTTGACATCCGATATCTCGGCTCTGGAAGGGTCTAAAGCCTCCATTTTTGTGCGCTGGTCGAAGTCTCGTGGCCCTCTGTCAGAATCCAGAGTTTCAAGAAGATCGGAGGGGGTCAAAATTTCGGCCAAAAACGACAGTGTTACCCCTTATGTTTTTTTTTCAGGTCAAAACTTTGACATCCGATATCTCGGCTCTGGAAGGGTCTAGAGCCTCCATTTTTGCGCGCTGGTCGAAGTCTCGTGGCCCTCTGTCAGAATCCAGAGTTTCAAGAAGATCGGAGGGGGTCAAAATTTCGGCCAAAAAACGACAGTGTTACCCCTTATGTTTTTTTTTTCAGGTCAAAACTTTGACATCCGATATCTCGGCTCTGGAAGGGTCTAGAGCCTCCATTTTTGCGCGCTGGTCGAAGTCTCGTGGCCCTCTGTCAGAATCCAGAGTTTCAAGAAGATCGGAGGGGGTCAAAATTTCGGCCAAAAACGACAGTGTTACCCCTTATGTTTTTTTTTTCAGGTCAAAACTTTGACATCTGATATCTCGGCTCTGGAAGGGTCTAGAGCCTCCATTTTTGCGCGCTGGTCGAAGTCTCGTGGCCCTCTGTCAGAATCCAGAGTTTCAAGAAGATCGGAGGGGGTCAAAATTTCGGCCAAAAACGACAGTGTTACCCCTTGTTTTTTTTTTCAGGTCAAAACTTTGACATCCGATATCTCGGCTCTGGAAGGGTCTAGAGCCTCCATTTTTGCGCGCTGGTCGAAGTCTCGTGGCCCTCTGTCAGAATCCAGAGTCTCAAGAAGATCGGAGGGGGTCAAAATTTCGGCCAAAAACGACAGTGTTACCCCTTATGGTTTTTTTTCAGGTCAAAACTTTGACATCCGATATCTCGGCTCTGGAAGGGTCTAGAGCCTCCATTTTTGCGCGCTGGTCGAAGTCTCGTGGCCCTCTGTCAGAATCCAGAGTTTCAAGAAGATCGGAGGGGGTCAAAATTTCGGCCAAAAAAAAAAAACCCACAGTGTTACCCCTTATGTTTTTTTTTCGGGTCAAAATTTTGACCTTCGATATCTCGGTTCTGGAAGGTGTAATGGTTAATTTTTACATTTACATTCATACATGTTTCTTTTCTTTTATATAGGTTCTTTTCCTTTTTCTTCTGTATGTTTCCTTTTATTTTACTAGAGGTGTGTAACTTTACTAACGTTGGAAAAGATGTATTCACAAGCATTTAAAGGGAAATTACTAATATCACCTAACATATACTCATAAGCATTTAAAGGAAGATGATCATATAATCTAAAGGGCATTATTAAAGATATAACAAGCTGGTAGAAAATGCATAAGTTAGAGTAAGCTTAAGATATAACCAAAACTGTTTGAGTAGAGATGCATAAGTTAATGTAAGCTTAGTGTGAGAACGTACTGTTCTGTGTTTAGCAAAAGAGTGAGCAGCATGGAAACATTTTAATAGCTCATTGTATTTTCAAGTGTGAATTGTGTGTGTGCAGAGTTTTGATCAAACAAGAGATAAAGCAGAAAGGTGTGAGGTCGAACATTAGTTGCGACCGAGAGATGTTGTTGGGGTGCGAAGTCAAGCTGTACTTGGAACACAGGAAGTTAACACAAACGTCATTGTGCTGTCCAAATTGAAATATATGGTTAACGAGAATAGTTAAATGCAGCACTAGCAGGTTTCCTTTCTAGACAGCATAGGGGGACAATCTGCTGAAAACCAGACATAGCTGCATAGGACTGGTTTCCTGGGGTTTTCAGGTATATAAGGATGACGAGAAGGACTAGCCTTCGCCTTCACATGTAGACGCTGTCTGTATGTTGAATGCCAATATTTTCTTGCAAGAAAATAAACTCATGATATTTTGACTTTGAAAGATCTCCACTTGTCTTCTTCCTCCTATTTTTTCGAACAACAGAGAATTATTTCCACTACAAAGGGTCTAGAGCCTCCATTTTTGCGCGCTGGTCGAAGTCTCGTGGCCCTCTGTCAGAATCCAGAGTTTTGAGAAGATCGGAGGGGGTCAAAATTTCGGCCAAAAACGACAGTGTTACCCCTTATGTTTTTTTTTTTCGGGTCAAAACTTTGACATCCGATATCTCGGCTCTGGAAGGGTCTAGAGCCTCCATTTTTGCGCGCTGGTCGAAGTCTCGTGGCCCTCTGTCAGAATCCAGAGTTTCAAGAAGATCGGAGGGGGTCAAAATTTCGGCCAAAAACGACAGTGTTACCCCTTATGTTTTTTTTTCAGGTCAAAACTTTGACATCCGATATCTCGGCTCTGGAAGGGTCTAGAGCCTCCATTTTTGCGCGCTGGTCGAAGTCTCGTGGCCCTCTGTCAGAATCCAGAGTTTCAAGAAGATCGGAGGGGGTCAAAATTTCGGCCAAAAACGACAGTGTTACCCCTTATATTTTTTTTTCAGGTCAAAACTTTGACATCTGATATCTCGGCTCTGGAAGGGTCTAGAGCCTCCATTTTTGCGCGCTGGTCGAAGTCTCGTGGCCCTCTGTCAGAATCCAGAGTTTCAAGAAGATCGGAGGGGGTCAAAATTTCGGCCAAAAACGACAGTGTTACCCCTTATGTTTTTTTTTCGGGTCAAAACTTTGACGTCTGATATCTCGGCTCTGGAAGGGTCTAGAGCCTCCATTTTTGCGCGCTGGTCGAAGTCTCGTGGCCCTCTGTCAGAATCCAGAGTTTCAAGAAGATCGGAGGGGGTCAAAATTTCGGCCAAAAACGACAGTGTTACCCCTTATGTTTTTTTTTCGGGTCAAAACTTTGACGTCCGATATCTCGGCTCTGGAAGGGTCTAGAGCCTCCATTTTTGCGCGCTGGTCGAAGTCTCGTGGCCCTCTGTCAGAATCCAGAGTTTCAAGAAGATCGGAGGGGGTCAAAATTTCGGCCAAAAACGACAGTGTTACCCCTTATGTTTTTTTTTCAGGTCAAAACTTTGACATCCGATATCTCGGCTCTGGAAGGGTCTAGAGCCTCCATTTTTGCGCGCTGGTCGAAGTCTCGTGGCCCTCTGTCAGAATCCAGAGTTTCAAGAAGATCGGAGGGGGTCAAAATTTCGGCCAAAAACGACAGTGTTACCCCTTATGTTTTTTTCAGGTCAAAACTTTGACATCCGATATCTCGGCTCTGGAAGGGTCTAGAGCCTCCATTTTTGCGCGCTGGTCGAAGTCTCGTGGCCCTCTGTCAGAATCCAGAGTTTCAAGAAGATCGGAGGGGGTCAAAATTTCGGCCAAAAACGACAGTGTTACCCCTTATGTTTTTTTTTTTCAGGTCAAAACTTTGACATCCGATATCTCGGCTCTGGAAGGGTCTAGAGCCTCCATTTTTGCGCGCTGGTCGAAGTCTCGTGGCCCTCTGTCAGAATCCAGAGTTTCAAGAAGATCGGAGGGGGTCAAAATTTCGGCCAAAAACGACAGTGTTACCCCTTATGTTTTTTTTTCAGGTCAAAACTTTGACATCCGATATCTCGGCTCTGGAAGGGTCTAGAGCCTCCATTTTTGCGCGCTGGTCGAAGTCTCGTGGCCCTCTGTCAGAATCCAGAGTTTCAAGAAGATCGGAGGGGGTCAAAATTTCGGCCAAAAACGACAGTGTTACCCCTTATGTTTTTTTTCAGGTCAAAACTTTGACATCCGATATCTCGGCTCTGGAAGGGTCTAGAGCCTCCATTTTTGCGCGCTGGTCGAAGTCTCGTGGCCCTCTGTCAGAATCCAGAGTTTCAAGAAGATCGGAGGGGGTCAAAATTTCGGCCAAAAACGACAGTGTTACCCCTTATGTTTTTTTTTCGGGTCAAAACTTTGACGTCTGATATCTCGGCTCTGGAAGGGTCTAGAGCCTCCATTTTTGCGCGCTGGTCGAAGTCTCGTGGCCCTCTGTCAGAATCCAGAGTTTCAAGAAGATCGGAGGGGGTCAAAATTTCGGCCAAAAACGACAGTGTTACCCCTTATGTTTTTTTTTCAGGTCAAAACTTTGACATCCGATATCTCGGCTCTGGAAGGGTCTAGAGCCTCCATTTTTGCGCGCTGGTCGAAGTCTCGTGGCCCTCTGTCAGAATCCAGAGTTTCAAGAAGATCGGAGGGGGTCAAAATTTCGGCCAAAAACGACAGTGTTACCCCTTATGTTTTTTTCAGGTCAAAACTTTGACATCCGATATCTCGGCTCTGGAAGGGTCTAGAGCCTCCATTTTTGCGCGCTGGTCGAAGTCTCGTGGCCCTCTGTCAGAATCCAGAGTTTCAAGAAGATCGGAGGGGGTCAAAATTTCGCCCAAAAACGACAGTGTTACCCCTTATGTTTTTTTTTTCGGGTCAAAACTTTGACATCCGATATCTCGGCTCTGGAAGGGTCTAGAGCCTCCATTTTTGCGCGCTGGTTGAAGTCTCGTGGCCCTCTGTCAGAATCCAGAGTTTCAAGAAGATCGGAGGGGGTCAAAATTTCGGCCAAAAACGACAGTGTTACCCCTTATGTTTTTTTTTTTCAGGTCAAAACTTTGACATCCGATATCTCGGCTCTGGAAGGGTCTAGAGCCTCCATTTTTGCGCGCTGGTCGAAGTCTCGTGGCCCTCTGTCAGAATCCAGAGTTTCAAGAAGATCGGAGGGGGTCAAAATTTCGGCCAAAAACGACAGTGTTACCCCTTATGTTTTTTTTCAGGTCAAAACTTTGACATCCGATATCTCGGCTCTGGAAGGGTCTAGAGCCTCCATTTTTGCGCGCTGGTCGAAGTCTCGTGGCCCTCTGTCAGAATCCAGAGTTTCAAGAAGATCAGAGGGGGTCAAAATTTCGGCCAAAAACGACAGTGTTACCCCTTATGTTTTTTTTTTCAGGTCAAAACTTTGACATCCGATATCTCGGCTCTGGAAGGGTCTAGAGCCTCCATTTTTGCGCGCTGGTCGAAGTCTCGTGGCCCTCTGTCAGAATCCAGAGTTTCAAGAAGATCGGAGGGGGTCAAAATTTCGGCCAAAAACGACAGTGTTACCCCTTATGTTTTTTTTTCAGGTCAAAACTTTGAGATCCGATATCTCGGCTCTGGAAGGGTCTAGAGCCTCCATTTTTGCGCGCTGGTCGAAGTCTCGTGGCCCTCTGTCAGAATCCAGAGTTTCAAGAAGATCGGAGGGGGTCAAAATTTCGGCCAAAAACGACAGTGTTATCCCTTATGTTTTTTTTTTTCGGGTTAAAACTTTGACATCCGATATCTCGGCTCTGGAAGGGTCTAGAGCCTCCATTTTTGCGCGCTGGTCGAAGTCTCGTGGCCCTCTGTCAGAATCCAGAGTTTCAAGAAGATCGGAGGGGGTCAAAATTTCGGCCAAAAACGACAGTGTTACCCCTTATGTTTTTTTTTTCAGGTCAAAACTTTGAGATCCGATATCTCGGCTCTGGAAGGGTCTAGAGCCTCCATTTTTGCGCGCTGGTCGAAGTCTCGTGGCCCTCTGTCAGAATCCAGAGTTTCAAGAAGATCGGAGGGGGTCAAAATTTCGGCCAAAAACGACAGTGTTACCCCTTATGTTTTTTTTTCAGGTCAAAACTTTGACATCCGATATCTCGGCTCTGGAAGGGTCTAGAGCCTCCATTTTTGCGCGCTGGTCGAAGTCTCGTGGCCCTCTGTCAGAATCCAGAGTTTCAAGAAGATCGGAGGGGGTCAAAATTTCGGCCAAAAACGACAGTGTTACCGCTTATGTTTTTTTTTTCAGGTCAAAACTTTGACATCCGATATCTCGGCTCTGGAAGGGTCTAGAGCCTCCATTTTTGCGCGCTGGTCGAAGTCTCGTGGCCCTCTGTCAGAATCCAGAGTTTCAAGAAGATCGGAGGGGGTCAAAATTTCGGCCAAAAACGAGTGTTACCCCTTATGTTTTTTTTTCGGGTCAAAACTTTGACATCCGATATCTCGGCTCTGGAAGGGTCTAGAGCCTCCATTTTTGCGCGCTGGTCGAAGTCTCGTGGCCCTCTGTCAGAATCCAGAGTTTCAAGAAGATCGGAGGGGGTCAAAATTTCGGCCAAAAACAACAGTGTTACCCCTTATGTTTTTTTTTTTCGGGTCAAAACTTTGACTTCTGATATCTCGGCTCTGGAAGGGTCTAGAGCCTCCATTTTTGCGCGCTGGTCGAAGTCTCGTGGCCCTCTGTCAGAATCCAGAGTTTCAAGAAGATCGGAGGGAGTCAAAATTTCGGCCAAAAACGACAGTGTTACCCCTTATGTTTTTTTTTCCGGTCAAAACTTTGACATCCGATATCTCGGCTCTGGAAGGGTCTAGAGCCTCCATTTTTGCGCGCTGGTTGAAGTCTCGTGGCCCTCTGTCAGAATCCAGAGTTTCAAGAAGATCGGAGGGGGTCAAAATTTCGGCCAAAAACGACAGTGTTACCCCTTATGTTTTTTTTTTCAGGTCAAAACTTTGACATCCGATATCTCGGCTCTGGAAGGGTCTAGAGCCTCCATTTTTGCGCGATGGTCGAAGTCTCGTGGCCCTCTGTCAGAATCCAGAGTTTCAAGAAGATCGGAGGGGGTCAAAATTTCGGCCAAAAACGACAGTGTTACCCCTTATGTTTTTTTTTTTCGGGTTAAAACTTTGACATCCGATATCTCGGCTCTGGAAGGGTCTAGAGCCTCCATTTTTGCGCGCTGGTCGAAGTCTCGTGGCCCTCTGTCAGAATCCAGAGTTTCAAGAAGATCGGAGGGGGTCAAAATTTCGGCCAAAAACGACAGTGTTACCCCTTATGTTTTTTTTTTCAGGTCAAAACTTTGACATCCGATATTTCGGCTCTGGAAGGGTCTAGAGCCTCCATTTTTGCGTGCTGGTCGAAGTCTCGTGGCCCTCTGTCAGAATCCAGAGTTTCAAGAAGATCGGAGGGGGTCAAAATTTCGGCCAAAAACGACAGTGTTACCCCTTATGTTTTTTTTTTTTTCAGGTCAAAACTTTGACATCCGATATCTCGGCTCTGGAAGGGTCTAGAGCCTCCATTTTTGCGCGCTGGTCGAAGTCTCGTGGCCCTCTGTCAGAATCCAGAGTTTCAAGAAGATCGGAGGGGGTCAAAATTTCGGCCAAAAATGACAGTGTTACCCCTTATGTTTTTTTTTTTCAGGTCAAAACTTTGACATCCGATATCTCGGCTCTGGAAGGGTCTAGAGCCTCCATTTTTGCGCGCTGGTCGAAGTCTCGTGGCCCTCTGTCAGAATCCAGAGTTTCAAGAAGATCGGAGGGGGTCAAAATTTCGGCCAAAAACGACAGTGTTACCCCTTATGTTTTTTTTTTCGGGTCAAAACTTTGACATCCGATATCTCGGCTCTGGAAGGGTCTAGAGCCTCCATTTTTGCGCGCTGGTCGAAGTCTCGTGGCCCTCTGTCAGAATCCAGAGTTTCAAGAAGATCGGAGGGGGTCAAAATTTCGGCCAAAAACGACAGTGTTACCCCTTATGTTTTTTTTTTCAGGTCAAAACTTTGACATCCGATATCTCGGCTCTGGAAGGGTCTAGAGCCTCCATTTTTGCGCGCTGGTCGAAGTCTTGTGGCCCTCTGTCAGAATCCAGAGTTTCAAGAAGATCGGAGGGGGTCAAAATTTCGGCCAAAAACGACAGTGTTACCCCTTATGTTTTTTTTCAGGTCAAAACTTTGACATCCGATATCTCGGCTCTGGAAGGGTCTAGAGCCTCCATTTTTGCGCGCTGGTCGAAGTCTCGTGGCCCTCTGTCAGAATCCAGAGTTTCAAGAAGATCGGAGGGGGTCAAAATTTCGGCCAAAAACGACAGTGTTACCCCTTATGTTTTTTTTTTCGGGTCAAAATTTTGACATCCGATATCTCGGCTCTGGAAGGGTCTAGAGCCTCCATTTTTGCGCGCTGGTCGAAGTCTCGTGGCCCTCTGTCAGAATCCAGAGTTTCAAGAAGATCGGAGGGGGTCAAAATTTCGGCCAAAAACGACAGTGTTACCCCTTATGTTTTTTTTTTCAGGTCAAAACTTTGACATCCGATATCTCGGCTCTGGAAGGGTCTAGAGCCTCCATTTTTGCGCGCTGGTCGAAGTCTCGTGGCCCTCTGTCAGAATCCAGAGTTTCAAGAAGATCGGAGGGGGTCAAAATTTCGGCCAAAAACGACAGTGTTACCCCTTATGTTTTTTTTTCAGGTCAAAACTTTGACATCCGATATCTCGGCTCTGGAAGGGTCTAGAGCCTCCATTTTTGCGCGCTGGTCGAAGTCTCGTGGCCCTCTGTCAGAATCCAGAGTTTCAAGAAGATCGGAGGGGGTCAAAATTTCGGCCAAAAACGACAGTGTTACCCTTTATGTTTTTTTTTTCAGGTCAAAACTTTGACATCCGATATCTCGGCTCTGGAAGGGTCTAGAGCCTCCATTTTTGCGCGCTGGTCGAAGTCTCGTGGCCCTCTGTCAGAATCCAGAGTTTCAAGAAGATCAGAGGGGGTCAAAATTTCGGCCAAAAACGACAGTGTTACCCCTTATGTTTTTTTTCCAGGTCAAAACTTTGACATCCGATATCTCGGCTCTGGAAGGGTCTAGAGCCTCCATTTTTGCGCGCTGGTCGAAGTCTCGTGGCCCTCTGTCAGAATCCAGAGTTTCAAGAAGATCGGAGGGGGTCAAAATTTCGGCCAAAAACGACAGTGTTACCCCTTATGTTTTTTTTTTCAGGTCAAAACTTTGACATCCGATATCTCGGCTCTGGAAGGGTCTAGAGCCTCCATTTTTGCGCGCTGGTCGAAGTCTCGTGGCCCTCTGTCAGAATCCAGAGTTTCAAGAAGATCGGAGGGGGTCAAAATTTCGGCCAAAAAAGACAGTGTTACCCCTTATGTTTTTTTTTCAGGTCAAAACTTTGACATCCGATATCTCAGCTCTGGAAGGGTCTAGAGCCTCCATTTTTGCGCGCTGGTCGAAGTCTCGTGGCCCTCTGTCAGAATCCAGAGTTTCAAGAAGATCGGAGGGGGTCAAAATTTCGGCCAAAAACGACAGTCTTACCCCTTATGTTTTTTTTTTTCAGGTCAAAACTTTGACATCCGATATCTCGGCTCTGGAAGGGTCTAGAGCCTCCATTTTTGCGCGCTGGTCGAAGTCTCGTGGCCCTCTGTCAGAATCCAGAGTTTCAAGAAGATCGGAGGGGGTCAAAATTTCGGCCAAAAACGACAGTGTTACCCCTTATGTTTTTTTTTCGGGTCAAAATTTTGACATCCGATATCTCGGCTCTGGAAGGGTCTAGAGCCTCCATTTTTGCGCGCTGGTCGAAGTCTCGTGGCCCTCTGTCAGAATCCAGAGTTTCAAGAAGATCGGAGGGGGTCAAAATTTCGGCCAAAAACGACAGTGTTACCCCTTATGTTTTTTTTTTCAGGTCAAAACTTTGACATCCGATATCTCGGCTCTGGAAGGGTCTAGAGCCTCCATTTTTGCGCGCTGGTCGAAGTCTCGTGGCCCTCTGTCAGAATCCAGAGTTTCAAGAAGATCGGAGGGGGTCAAAATTTCGGCCAAAAATGACAGTGTTACCCTTTATGTTTTTTTTTTCAGGTCAAAACTTTGACATCCGATATCTCGGCTCTGGAAGGGTCTAGAGCCTCCATTTTTGCGCGCTGGTCGAAGTCTCGTGGCCCTCTGTCAGAATCCAGAGTTTCAAGAAGATCGGAGGGGGTCAAAATTTCGGCCAAAAACGACAGTGTTACCCCTTATGTTTTTTTTCCAGGTCAAAACTTTGACATCCGATATCTCGGCTCTGGAAGGGTCTAGAGCCTCCATTTTTGCGCGCTGGTCGAAGTCTCGTGGCCCTCTGTCAGAATCCAGAGTTTCAAGAAGATCGGAGGGGGTCAAAATTTCGGCCAAAAACGACAGTGTTACCCCTTATGTTTTTTTTTTCAGGTCAAAACTTTGACATCCGATATCTCAGCTCTGGAAGGGTCTAGAGCCTCCATTTTTGCGCGCTGGTCGAAGTCTCGTGGCCCTCTGTCAGAATCCAGAGTTTCAAGAAGATCGGAGGGGGTCAAAATTTCGGCCAAAAACGACAGTCTTACCCCTTATGTTTTTTTTTTCAGGTCAAAACTTTGACATCCGATATCTCGGCTCTGGAAGGGTCTAGAGCCTCCATTTTTGCGCGCTGGTCGAAGTCTCGTGGCCCTCTGTCAGAATCCAGAGTTTCAAGAAGATCGGAGGGGGTCAAAATTTCGGCCAAAAACGACAGTGTTACCCCTTATGTTTTTTTTTTCAGGTCAAAACTTTGACATCCGATATCTCGGCTCTGGAAGGGTCTAGAGCCTCCATTTTTGCGCGCTGGTCGAAGTCTCGTGGCCCTCTGTCAGAATCCAGAGTTTCAAGAAGATCGGAGGGGGTCAAAATTTCGGCCAAAAACGACAGTGTTACCCCTTATGTTTTTTTTTTCAGGTCAAAACTTTGACATCCGATATCTCGGCTCTGGAAGGGTCTAGAGCCTCCATTTTTGCGCGCTGGTCGAAGTCTCGTGGCCCTCTGTCAGAATCCAGAGTTTCAAGAAGATCGGAGGGGGTCAAAATTTCGGCCAAAAACGACAGTGTTACCCCTTATGTTTTTTTTTCAGGTCAAAACTTTGACATCCGATATCTCAGCTCTGGAAGGGTCTAGAGCCTCCATTTTTGCGCGCTGGTCGAAGTCTCGTGGCCCTCTGTCAGAATCCAGAGTTTCAAGAAGATCGGAGGGGGTCAAAATTTCGGCCAAAAACGACAGTCTTACCCCTTATGTTTTTTTTTTTCAGGTCAAAACTTTGACATCCGATATCTCGGCTCTGGAAGGGTCTAGAGCCTCCATTTTTGCGCGCTGGTCGAAGTCTCGTGGCCCTCTGTCAGAATCCAGAGTTTCAAGAAGATCGGAGGGGGTCAAAATTTCGGCCAAAAACGACAGTGTTACCCCTTATGTTTTTTTTTCGGGTCAAAATTTTGACATCCAATATCTCGGCTCTGGAAGGGTCTAGAGCCTCCATTTTTGCGCGCTGGTCGAAGTCTCGTGGCCCTCTGTCAGAATCCAGAGTTTCAAGAAGATCGGAGGGGGTCAAAATTTCGGCCAAAAACGACAGTGTTACCCCTTATGTTTTTTTTTTCAGGTCAAAACTTTGACATCCGATATCTCGGCTCTGGAAGGGTCTAGAGCCTCCATTTTTGCGCGCTGGTCGAAGTCTCGTGGCCCTCTGTCAGAATCCAGAGTTTCAAGAAGATCGGAGGGGGTCAAAATTTCGGCCAAAAATGACAGTGTTACCCTTTATGTTTTTTTTCCAGGTCAAAACTTTGACATCCGATATCTCGGCTCTGGAAGGGTCTAGAGCCTCCATTTTTGCGCGCTGGTCGAAGTCTCGTGGCCCTCTGTCAGAATCCAGAGTTTCAAGAAGATCGGAGGGGGTCAAAATTTCGGCCAAAAACGGCAGTGTTACCCCTTATGTTTTTTTTTTCAGGTCAAAACTTTGACATCCGATATCTCGGCTCTGGAAGGATCTAGAGCCTCCATTTTTGCACGCTGGTCGAAGTCTCGTGGCCCTCTGTCAGAATCCAGAGTTTCAAGAAGATCGGAGGGGGTCAAAATTTCGGCCAAAAACGGCAGTGTTACCCCTTATGTTTTTTTTTTTTCAGGTCAAAACTTTGACATCCGATATCTCGGCTCTGGAAGGGTCTAGAGCCTCCATTTTTGCGCGCTGGTCGAAGTCTCGTGGCCCTCTGTCAGAATCCAGAGTTTCAAGAAGATCGGAGGGGGTCAAAATTTCGGCCAAAAACGACAGTGTTACCCCTTATGTTTTTTTTTCAGGTCAAAACTTTGACATCCGATATCTCGGCTCTGGAAGGGTCTAGAGCCTCCATTTTTGCGCGCTGGTCGAAGTCTCGTGGCCCTCTGTCAGAATCCAGAGTTTCAAGAAGATCGGAGGGGGTCAAAATTTCGGCCAAAAACGACAGTGTTACCCCTTATGTTTTTTTTTTCAGGTCAAAACTTTGACATCCGATATCTCGGCTCTGGAAGGGTCTAGAGCCTCCATTTTTGCGCGCTGGTCGAAGTCTCGTGGCCCTCTGTCAGAATCCAGAGTTTCAAGAAGATCGGAGGGGGTCAAAATTTCGGCCAAAAACGACAGTGTTACCCCTTATGTTTTTTTTTCAGGTCAAAACTTTGACATCCGATATCTCGGCTCTGGAAGGGTCTAGAGCCTCCATTTTTGCGCGCTGGTCGAAGTCTCGTGGCCCTCTGTCAGAATCCAGAGTTTCAAGAAGATCGAAGGGGGTCAAAATTTCGGCCAAAAACGAAAGTGTTACCCCTTATGTTTTTTTTTCAGGTCAAAACTTTGACATCTGATATCTCGGCTCTGGAAGGGTCTAGAGCCTCCATTTTTGCGAGCTGGTCGAAGTCTCGTGGCCCTCTGTCAGAATCCAGAGTTTCAAGAAGATCGGAGGGGGTCAAAATTTCGGCCAAAAACTACAGTGTTACCCCTTATGTTTTTTTTTCGGGTCAAAACTTTGACGTCCGATATCTCGGCTCTGGAAGGGTCTAGAGCCTCCATTTTTGCGCGCTGGTCGAAGTCTCGTGGCCCTCTGTCAGAATCCAGAGTTTCAAGAAGATCGGAGGGGGTCAAAATTTCGGCCAAAAACGACAGTGTTACCCCTTATGTTTTTTTTTCAGGTCAAAACTTTGACATCCGATATCTCGGCTCTGGAAGGGTCTAGAGCCTCCATTTTTGCGCGCTGGTCGAAGTCTCGTGGCCCTCTGTCAGAATCCAGAGTTTCAAGAAGATCGGAGGGGGTCAAAATTTCGGCCAAAAACGACAGTGTTACCCCTTATGTTTTTTTTTTTCGGGTCAAAACTTTGACATCCGATATCTCGGCTCTGGAAGGGTCTAGAGCCTCCATTTTTGCGCGCTGGTCGAAGTCTCGTGGCCCTCTGTCAGAATCCAGAGTTTCAAGAAGATCGGAGGGGGTCAAAATTTCGGCCAAAAACGACAGTGTTACCCCTTATGTTTTTTTTCAGGTCAAAACTTTGACTTCCGATATCTCGGCTCTGGAAGGGTCTAGAGCCTCCATTTTTGCGCGCTGGTCGAAGTCTCGTGGCCCTCTGTCAGAATCCAGAGTTTCAAGAAGATCGGAGGGGGTCAAAATTTCGGCCAAAAACGACAGTGTTACCCCTTATGTTTTTTTTCAGGTCAAAACTTTGACATCCGATATCTCGGCTCTGGAAGGGTCTAGAGCCTCCATTTTTGCGCGCTGGTCGAAGTCTCGTGGCCCTCTGTCAGAATCCAGAGTTTCAAGAAGATCGGAGGGGGTCAAAATTTCGGCCAAAAACGACAGTGTTACCCCTTATGTTTTTTTTTCAGGTCAAAACTTTGACATCCGATATCTCAGCTCTGGAAGGGTCTAGAGCCTCCATTTTTGCGCGCTGGTCGAAGTCTCGTGGCCCTCTGTCAGAATCCAGAGTTTCAAGAAGATCGGAGGGGGTCAAAATTTCGGCCAAAAACGACAGTGTTACCCCTTATGTTTTTTTTTCAGGTCAAAACTTTGACATCCGATATCTCGGCTCTGGAAGGGTCTAGAGCCTCCATTTTTGCGCGCTGGTCGAAGTCTCGTGGCCCTCTGTCAGAATCCAGAGTTTCAAGAAGATCGGAGGGGGTCAAAATTTCGGCCAAAAACGACAGTGTTACCCCTTATGTTTTTTTTTTCGGGTCAAAACTTTGACATCCGATATCTCGGCTCTGGAAGGGTCTAGAGCCTCCATTTTTGCGCGCTGGTCGAAGTCTCGTGGCCCTCTGTCAGAATCCAGAGTTTCAAGAAGATCGGAGGGGGTCAAAATTTCGGCCAAAAACGACAGTGTTACCCCTTATGTTTTTTTTCTCAGGTCAAAACTTTGACATCCGATATCTCGGCTCTGGAAGGGTCTAGAGCCTCCATTTTTGCGCGCTGGTCGAAGTCTCGTGGCCCTCTGTCAGAATCCAGAGTTTCAAGAAGATCGGAGGGGGTCAAAATTTCGGCCAAAAACGACAGTGTTACCCCTTATGTTTTTTTTCAGGTCAAAACTTTGACATCCGATATCTCGGCTCTGGAAGGGTCTAGAGCCTCCATTTTTGCGCGCTGGTCGAAGTCTCGTGGCCCTCTGTCAGAATCCAGAGTTTCAAGAAGATCGGAGGGGGTCAAAATTTCGGCCAAAAACGACAGTGTTACCCCTTATGTTTTTTTTTTCCGGGTCAAAACTTTGACATCCGATATCTCGGCTCTGGAAGGGTCTAGAGCCTCCATTTTTGCGCGCTGGTCGAAGTCTCGTGGCCCTCTGTCAGAATCCAGAGTTTCAAGAAGATCGGAGGGGGTCAAAATTTCGGCCAAAAACGACAGTGTTACCCCTTATGTTTTTTTTTCAGGTCAAAACTTTGACATCCGATATCTCGGCTCTGGAAGGGTCTAGAGCCTCCATTTTTGCGCGCTGGTCGAAGTCTCGTGGCCCTCTGTCAGAATCCAGAGTTTCAAGAAGATCGGAGGGGGTCAAAATTTCGGCCAAAAAAGACAGTGTTACCCCTTATGTTTTTTTTTTTCAGGTCAAAACTTTGACATCCGATATCTCGGCTCTGGAAGGGTCTAGAGCCTCCATTTTTGCGCGCTGGTCGAAGTCTCGTGGCCCTCTGTCAGAATCCAGAGTTTCAAGAAGATCGGGAGGGGGTCAAAATTTCGGCCAAAAACGACAGTGTTACCCCTTATGTTTTTTTTTCAGGTCAAAACTTTGACATCCGATATCTCGGCTCTGGAAGGGTCTAGAGCCTCCATTTTGCGCGCTGGTCGAAGTCTCGTGGCCCTCTGTCAGAATCCAGAGTTTCAAGAAGATCGGAGGGGGTCAAAATTTCGGCCAAAAACGACAGTGTTACCCCTTATGTTTTTTTTTTCAGGTCAAAACTTTGACATCCGATATCTCGGCTCTGGAAGGGTCTAGAGCCTCCATTTTTGCGCGCTGTCGAAGTCTCGTGGCCCTCTTTCAGAATCCAGAGTTTCAAGAAGATCGGAGGGGGTCAAAATTTCGGCCAAAAACGACAGTGTTACCCCTTATGTTTTTTTTTTCGGGTCAAAACTTTGACATCCGATATCTCGGCTCTGGAAGGGTCTAGAGCCTCCATTA